>KQ030717.1:487-37233 GCA_000956045.1 Hirsutella minnesotensis 3608
GTCATGCTGATCATCAAAGGTTCTATTTCACCAGTTCAAACCACCCTCGAAGCGGCCGGCTGGAGCCGATTCACTGAGAAGGACCCAAAGGTTCTTTATGAACTTATTCAACGAGCCATTCCGAAGGTTTCCGCAGATGCGACCGGAGACCTCGTAGCCGAGTTTGGCAGCATAAGCCGCAAGACTTTTGATAGCTTGATGGCTTATCAAACCCGCATTCAGTACTTAAAGCGACGCACAAAAGAGTTGAACTGCGGCTTTGACGCAGGGCTCCGAATAGTGCAAACCGTTAACCGCACTATTAGTGCGAACCGCGGTTTGCACTATTAGTCCATGGACTAATAGTCCGGTTCGGCTCTCGCGGGCTAAACCGGCGGTCCTATTTACGTCTACCAAACCGGACCGCCGGTTCGGTTCGGAGACGTCGAACCGCGGTTACACTATTAGTCCACTTTCAAAAATGGTGGCACGCCCACCACCGAAATTGCGAAATAGATTTAGACACACGACAAGCACCACATTATGGCCTTCACAAAGGAGCAACATTCCAAAGGTTAACAGCCATATTCTCAGCATTGCGTCTTTAAAAACAAGACCAGGTTCGTCCTACGGAATGGAGTATCTTCACGAACGTATTCTTCGGGAGAGCATTACAGGGTAAGTGTATCGTATCGACGTCTCCACGAAGTCTTGCCCGGGCACAGCGCCATTCCCACATTGACGCGACATGTGCGCGTAGTCGACACGTGTAGGTTCAATACGCTCATCGAGGTATTCGTCTGATTTGGGCCATCTGCGGCATACTTGCTTCTTCTCCTCAGGTAATGCAAATATTGCGTGACGGAGAGCATGATGATTGGTTAAGGTTCTTCAAAGGCCAGCAAAGGAGGGGGCCTGAAAAAAGGATCCGAGCTCTTAAGGCTCCGTGAGTTCTGGATATAATGCACGAAGATGCTGAATGGAGAACCCTACAACAAACACCATCGCATTGGGCATCTACCTCCCTTTATCATCTCGGCGGCGCTGTCTTCACTGTGCACTTCTTCCCACAAAATGATGTCGTCGATATCGGGATTGGCCGATTCTGTCAGTGAAAATAGCAACCTATGCTGTCTGGACGACTCTGACCTTCGTATGGCTACATCATCTTCAGCATCGTTAGCTGAGGCGGCCCTCAACGCTTTCCGCCAGAAAACCTCTCCAATATGGGAGCATTGCCGATTAGAAGAAGGAAAGACTATCCCCGGTGCCTGGATTGATGCCGACGGCATGAGGTGGTGGCATTGCCAGCCATGCTTTGCCAAGAAAAGGGCCAAACGGTACAAGTATTCCGGAGGTTCGTCAACAATTATCAACCATTTGCGCAAGGAGCACAACATCTTGATCTCTGGCAAGCAAGAGGTGAATCAACAAGTGACGAACAGCCGGCTTGGAAAGATCACCGCTTTCTTAGCCACGGATGTTTCTCTCCCCATCAAGAAACGCAAAGTCACCCGTGAGCAGGATGCGCTCGACTCAGCCACTTTGCGAGAGCTTTACTGTCGCTATACAGTAGCTTGCAGTCTCCCTTTTGCCCACGTCGAACAACAGTCTTTTCGTGACTTGATTCGGTACATCCGCCCCGCTGCCGATGACTTACTCCCAAGATGCGCCGACACCATCAGAAACGACCTACAGCAGGGCTACGAGGGCAAGAAAGAGTTTGTCAGGCGGGCCTTGCAGAATGCACTTTCGTCCATCCACATCGTTCCTGACAACTGGACATCACCGAACTGCTTGGGCGTGATAGGGTTCACGGTTCAGTTTGTGACCGAAGATCATGGCTTGCAATCGATCGTGGTGAGGATAAAAGAGCTTGATGGACAGCATAGCGGAGAAAACATGGCTGAAGCCATCATGGAGTTTGTACGTGAATATGGGATCGCATCGAAGGTGGGGTATTTCATGATGGACAACGCTAGCAACATGAACACCATGATTGACAAGGTTTCCGACGACTTGGAGCGGGAGTTCAACGTGTTTTACGATCCTCTTCCTCACAGACTTCGCTGCCTAGGCCATGTCATCAACCTGGCTGTAATGGAATTCCTCATCGGGAAAAGACCGACGACAACGGGTCCCTACCGTGGGCCATCCGACGAGCAAGTTGAGCAGTGGAGGAAGCGCGGGGCAATAGGCAAGCTTCATAACATAGTGGTCTATGTCACATGGACTCCGCAGCGGCTTCGCGCGTTCGCCACTCTCGCTGACGGGCTCAGACTGCGACGTGACAACGATACCCGTTGGAATTCTTGGTACAGGATGGTCGAATGGGCTCTAAGGCCAAAAATCCGGGAAGCTATTATGATCTTCTGTGCGCAAGAACCGGCTCTACAAGAAGATACCCTGAATGCATCCGATTGGTTGACTTTGGATGAGATTTACAAGTTCCTCGAGCCATTCTATGACGCAACAATCGCAAACGAAGGCATAATGACTTCTTCCATTTCTGACGTCCTACCGACGATGGACTATTTGCTACATCATATCGAGACAGCTAGGGAGACTACGACTATTCCTCATTTAGCCACAATGATGGAGACTGCATGGGCCAAACTCGCCGACTACTACGAGCTGACGGAAGACTCTCCGGTATACTCGGCTGCGACAGCGCTGAACCCTTCTCTCAAGTGGGCATACATGGAAACGACTTGGAAAGAGAAGAAGGAGTGGATTGACAGAGCAAAAAGCCGGGTGGCGCAGCTGTGGAGAGAAACGTGCAAGTCGACTACGTCGTGTCCGCCCCTTGGACGAGGCTCTGCACAAGAGCCGGCGACAAAACGACCGAATAGATACAAAATGTGGATGAAGGAGCAAAAGGCTACAATCTTCAACATGGACGACGACGAGTACGAAGTGTACTGCCGGGAGCCCGTTATGTTAATAGCCGATCCGTTGAAATGGTGGTTGGATGCGGCACAGAGACGCAGATTTCCCAATCTGTCTTTGATGGCCGTCGATATTCTCTCGATCGCGCCAATGTCTGCGGAGACGGAGCGGCTGTTTTCCAAAGCCAAAGCTACGGTGACCGACCAGCGAGGATCCATAAGTGTGGAGACTCTTAACCTCTTGGAATGCCTGAGGTCCTGGGACAAGAGCGCGCTCATGGTTCCTTCCGAGGTAAGAACATTGATCAGTTGGCGAGACGATTGCCTAACCGAGATCTTCAGTGCTGCTATGCTGATTCAAGAGCTACGATCGACATTGCCAATAATCAGGGCCCAGAAAGCGATGATGATAAATAGCTATCCAAGTCGATTGACAAAGCTCCCAACAAGAATTTAATGCGTGAAGGCTTCTGAACGATGTCAAGATGTCTACAAGGCGTCTTCAGCACACGAGACTAATAGTGCAAACCGCGGTTCGCGGTTCGGTCCGGTCCGACTATGTCGCTTAGACTAATAGTGCGGTTCGCAAGTCCGAGATAAACCGCCGGTTCGGTTCGGCCGGCTTGAACGAACCGTTAAGGCGGTTTGAGGCTTGAAAACGGACCGGTTACACTATTCGGAGCCCTGCAAGTAGCCTGGTTTGCTCCACTGGCAAGACTGCAAATCTCGTCATATCCGGACGTACAAGTAGGATCATTAATGTTCCATAGTTCATGGTTCAGCGCCACCCAACTCCTCCGTTCTTTGTTGCATTCGGTTACAAAATTCATGCTATTGGCAGCCGAAAGAGGGAGCTTAGGATTTCCAGCCTTGGTGTCGAACAACAAATCTCGACAGTTCTCTATCGAAACATATTCGTAGTCAACGAAGACTCCCCCACCGTAATGCGGTTCTTCTGCGGCAGGTTTACCAAAGAGGAGCTGATTCCAAGCGTCATAAGATATATCGTACGCCCTCTCGGATTTGTCCACATGCAAGACGTGCAGCTCATTACCGCGATGCGATAACTTGACACAGATATTGTTGCAATCTATGGGATGCGGCCAGTAGGCTACGCGATTAGTATTTATCTTGCAGCCAATGACCCCTACAGAGGACGAATACTGTTGATGTGGAGTGATGCTAATAGATCCTTTGAGTTTCGTCGACGCTGATACCGGCGTGATACGGTGGCCTGTTGAGACGACGATGAGCGAGTAGAAAAGAACCCAGAGCATTGGAGGAAGAAGTCTATTCAAATGGAAAACGAAGTCACAGGAGATCAGAGTGTAATGACGTAGAGAATTTAAACCCTAGGTCTGGCAGCACCTTTCTGCTTAGTCCTTTTGGGCCTCTAGACTCCGACAAATTCAGCTTTTTAGACAGCATCTAAATCCGCTGCGGGATCTTATTTATTCGATCTGAAATTTGCAGATTTGCGCTAATTTATGCTCATAGTATGACGTCTCCTCAAATGGATTGTATATGAGAACATCGTGAAAGAACCTCCCGTGGAACTCGCCTTGAGCTGCTCGATGCCTAAACGGCGTGGTTCCGAGAGCGTGTTTGATATGAACTTGCAAGACCTCAGGAATGATGGCCTCCGCGGTATTCCAGGAGACAGCTATCTAATTTTCGCACCACTTCAATATAATCCTGGTGCTCTGGCATTCGACTGCCTCGTGACTGCAGCAGCGGGGGCGGATAGGCTGAAGGGTCATGCCCTCGTGTGAAGAAGATATCATCTGAGAGGTCGAAGAGACGTTTTCTCGGAGATGGATAGATGCAGGGATTCGTCTTCGCCGTGAATATTTGAGTGTCACGCGCCTGAAGTGCTTGGCTGGAGTGGACGGCTGGACGATTCCGAATACTGGCTGGATTGGACAATCTGCATTGAAGCACGAGGCTGGACGTCCTCGTGCGTGTATAAAAGTGTCATCTTACAGCATTGGAAGAGCTCGTCAGAGATCAACAGTTGTATCATTTGGTCTCCGTTCTTCACTCCCTGTCATTGTAATTGTGCGCCTTACATCCCTTTGAGTGCGCGAAGGCCGCACCTAGGTCACGAACCCCACAGTACGTAGCTACGCGTCAGATACGCACACAGGGGCAGCATCAGCGGGAGCGCCTACAAGAACAAGGAAAGGATGCAGCGTGTGTAATGTAACGTACCCCACTGCGTCATGCAACGCACCACGTCATGCAACAGATTGCCCGACCGTCAAGCCAGAGCGAAAATTAATCCTGCAACCAACACAACCATTTAAAATATTATGAAACACTACAATTATGTGAAACAATGTATAGAGAATCTATCTATATTATTTTTATATCAGAAAATAGAAGCAGGCGGTCTTGAGGTTCGTCCATATCTGAGAGATTGAGAAACTGGCCTTTATACTTCGCTGGGCTTTCGTCGAACGGGAGACACTTTTTTTGCACTGAAAGCTTGGGGACTGCAGTCTCAAGCCACTGAATTTTAATAATAAAATTTGTACCTTTCTTCCTCCGAGTTGTTGCGTGGTTGAGTACCGGTCGCGCAAGCCGCTTCCAGCACCCCTCGTTTCTCTCACCGGTACCGAATCTTTTATGCCCTCTTACAGCAGCCTTTGACGCAGTAACTCCCTTAAACTTACCTTTCCGAGTAGCCCTGGTTTCAGAATTGCCCCCAGACTTCCCTTCTTTTAGTTTTGGTTCAGCCTCTAATCCCTGAACCCGCTTTGCCTTGCGGTCCGCAGCACGTTCTACCTTCTCTTGAGAACGCTGCACTTACAAGACCTGACGCATTGAAGCCCGGTTTTCTTTGCTTTAACCATATTCTGGGACCCTTTATACATGTGAAATGACTGTGTTCAGTCGACGACCCTTCATGGTTCGCCTGCGCTGCTCGTCAGCCTGTGCCTTGTCCATTTGACGTCGCCGCCCCAGTTCCACCTTGGCTGGACTGAACAAAACCTGGTACCCACTACGTCGTCTGAAATAAACCGTCCCAAGGCCTTTCTACGTTCCATATTTGCGTTTCCCATTCTGATGGGCAAGTTTGAGGGCTTCCCGTGGGTCCAGCTTCAGCAACTCCATGTTACCCTACTTTCCGCACTCTCCACCTATTTTGCTCAAGGTTCCGACCAGCTAATGGGCATTGGGCGGCGATTATTTCATCTTGCCAAACGGAGTTTTAGGTCACTCTTTCCTGATGCGTGGAATAGGCTATTTACAGCCAAGAATATAGAGGCTGGTTGGTGGGCCACTGGGATGCACCCACTCAACCCTGGCAAAGTTGTCCAAGATTAGCCACCGCAGTGAGATGACGCCCCCAGAAACCGTATCAGAGGATAGGGCAATGAGGGCTCCAGGGTCTCTTCGGTCTATTCGGCGCATTACCTGCCATCTCTGTAACGAAGGGCTGATGGACCCCCGAGTTACAGTGCTCTCCCAAGCATCAGAGAAACTCGCGACACAATATGAGCTTGTACAACGCGAAATTCAGGACCTACAAGAGGCGCTCAAACTTTCCCATAAAAACGGAAGCACAAAAAGGCCCTGGGTCTTTCAATCTACAAGAAAATGGTGATCAGCCGGTCTTTTTCCAGTCCACCTGGGGTAGAACTGGCGTGGCGACATCAATTGTATAAGGCACAGGCCGACGAGCAGCCCAAGCAAGCCATTGAAGATTGTCGACTCCGAATAGCCATTTTACGTGCATAAAAGGCTCGAGAATCATCTCAGAAGAAAAAATAGCGGCTGCATTGCGTCAGGCCTTGCAAGAGCAGCGTTCTCGAGAGAAGACAAAGCGTGCCGCGGAGTGCGAGACAAAGCGAGCTCAGAAATTGGAAGCTGCAGCAAAACTAAAGGCAGAGAGGTCTACACGCAAAGCTGAACGCCAGGCTATTCAGAAGTCAAGTTTGAGGTAGCTGCTACGTCAAAGCTTGGTGTAAGAGGACGCAAAAGACATGGTAGTGGTGAGAAAAACGAGGGGCGTTTGAAGCGGGCTTGCGCAACGGGTATTCAACCACGCAACATCTCGGAGAAAGAAAAGGTAAAGATTGATTCTGAAATCTCAGTGGCTCAAGACTACAGTCCTAGAACTTTAGGGGCAAAAGACATACCTCCCGTTCGATGGAAGCGCAGGGAAGTATGAAGGCCAGTTTCTCAGTCTCTCATGTCTGGGCGGACCACAAGACCGCCTGCTCGTATTTCCTAAGAAATCCATCATATAGATAGATTCTCTATACATTGTTTCACATAATTGTAGTGTTTCATAATATTTTAAATGGTTGTGTTGGTTGCAGGATTAATTTTCGCTCTGGCTTGACGGTCGGGCAATCTGTTGCATGACGTGGTGCGTTGCACGACGCAGTGGGGTACGTTAGCTATTTGTACAAGCCTGCGTTGCTGGGACTTCTACCATAGCCTGATCTATGAGTAACATAAAGTACTCTCTATAGCGCGGCGTATTCATTGGCTGACATCCCTGTCCGCGACCTAGGTGCGGCCTTCGCGCACTCAAAGGGATACCCCTTCCGCGTCAATGCAGGTCTGCAGCCCTCGAGACATACTTCAAAAGAGCCGCTGAAGCTATGCTTCAGACACCGTATTCTAGGCGCTCTGGTCGGTAGCTTTTAGACCCGCGAGACCCAGGCCTTCTGGATCGTAGTGATCATTGCGCCAGGGCTTCGTCCAGGACTAAATGTTCTCGATAGTACTGAGATTAGGAAAAAGCGGACCCAAGGGATAACCTCTTTGCCACGCTACTCAGGCCAGCTCTTCATCTCCTTTGTCTCATGTCCTAGGGCGTTATCGGACATGAAAGGAATAGCCCGCTGGCCCGGTTGCTGGCCCGGCTGCTCGAGCCGAACGAAGGCCTCGAAGCTTGAAAGCATGTGCTCTATATACTTATCCACGTTGATGCCGCGCTTCTCTTTGGGACATGCGTACGCGGGACAGTTATCTTTCACGGTACAGCTGCTCCAGAAATTCATCTGCGGACTTCATGCGGGAGCGTTTGGAAGGTTGCAGTATCCTCTGTCTCGTGAATTGTGACCCTTTTCACCCCCGGCTCGTGTTCCTCGTCAAGTCTCGTCGAAAAATAAGATGGGTCTATTCAAATACATCTTCCTCCGTAGGCCGTCGTCCTAGAAGGCACGGACGATTGCGAGCCTCTTTGCCTTCGTGGCTGCCGTAGGAGGCGGCGACTTGACCTTCTCGTAGCGGGCGTAGCTAAGCGTACTTACTGGTCTGGAGAGCGCCGAGAGGCTCATGTTAGTAAAGCCAGTAATAAAGGAGCGAAGGTCTTCCCAGCGAAGATCACGATGGACGTGATCTTCATAGGAAGGCTCGGGGCTGCTGGAACCGTTGATCGCGAGGGAAACTTGAGCCAGGCTCATTCTTCAGGGATGTAAGTGGCCCGGAGAGGGCATACGTGACTCGATTCCGGGCAACTCCCTTGTCCGCTGCCATTGCCCTGTGACTTAGGCTTCGGCATTGGTGAAGAGCTTGAAACCGGACCTTATCGCCTTATGGGATCTCTTTTGCCTGTTCTTCTCGCGGCGGCCACTGCTGCCGCATTAACTGGACTATTACTCGAAGAGGGCTTCCTGTACAGATTGGCGTTGGCGACATACCTAATTGGGCACGGGCTCAGGCTTGGGCTCCGTCTTCAGCGGGGGCTTAGGCTTAGAAGAAGGCTTGGAGAAAGGAAGATTAGCACATAATCCCACTCTCGACGCATTTCTCCATAGTTATTTAGCCTTTAGCTTTAGCCAGCCAGTCCAATTGCCGTATGCTGGCTGCTGGCAGGGGACTCGCGACAGGAACAGGCGCCACGCAGGGACAATGGAGGGAGGGCATCATCGCCAAATGTCGTCGGTCCCCTTGAATTCATTCTCTTGGACTCGACGTGTTTGTCGCGGTTTAGGCTACAGTTACAGAGCGCGCGAACAGAGGTCGGTACGTCCAATGACAGTCTGCGGTTCTTAGTGGCGCGCCCGGGCGCCCATGTATTGGCCGCCGCCCGCGAGTGTACGGACCCGCGAACCTATGCGCTCCCGGCTCGCGTCAACGTATGCATGCTGACCAACCACGTATGCTTAATATATGTCCTGCAAGGCATCCCGCCCGTCCTGCTGTCCTTGGCACTTGTTCTTGGCACTGTCCTTATGGCAGTCCATCTTACCGTCCTGACATCTGCCTCACAGGTGTCCAGTCTGCCGTCATTCGTCCTGCCCGACCCGTTCTTTCCTTTCGACAAGTGCCTCAGTATCTGTTCAACCACTTTCTTTGCTCGCCAAAGAAAGCTGTTAGTTGGCTGAGGCATCTTCGTTTGTTTTGTTCGCTCAACTCGGCCGCTACTTCCTCGGATTTTGGTCTGGTCCGGAAGGAATCATGTCCTTCCAGCTCCACGAGAATGACGACATCTCTCTTTTCAGTGTCAAATACGACATGAAAGCTCATTCAGAAAGGATCCAGGCCGCTGATTGTTTTCATCAAGTGCGAAAAGAAATGGAGAAAAGAAAAACGAGACTCGCCTCACTAACTGCGAGAGAGTTCAAAAAACATGCAACTCAGTTTAGAGAAAACGTTGCGAATTCCTTAGCCGAAGATGAAAGCAGCCTTCAGCGCCAACTCCTTCTGCCTCTAGCGGTTGAGAATCCTTCTCACGATAGCGTCAAACATTTCATCCTCGCTTGTCTCACTTTGACTCCTTCACACGTCAACAGCTTACACAAGAGGGGTTTGACAGCTGTTTTCCCACGTTTATTCAGAGGTGTTGTTGGAGAAATCCCCATTATCCCGGAGACTTTAACTGTGATGGTCAGCGTCATTACGGATGTTTGTGCAAGGAGTGACCACAACTCATGCGATAAACTACTTAGTCAGTTCTAATGGTCTTTGTTTAGGCCTGAGCTAATCTGTGTTGTAGACGCTATCAATGGCCAAGCGAAATACTCTCGATCCATCTCGTCCCACCAAATGTTTTGCGGCCATACTGCCAAACGAGCCAGACTGGACGGGCCAGAACCTGTTGAAAGCAGCCTCCTCATTCGACCAGCAAAAGCTGAGCCCCTTGTCTTTGACCCTAGTATATTGGCGGCTTCTGGAAATGACACATTCGATCTCGATAAGGCACCGGAAACGGTTCCTAAACGTAAGTCCAAAATGCCACCGAGACGTACCGGGTTGACCTTTCATAGATATCGTCTTTCAAATCCATAGTGCAGAAGTGGAACGATTGGAAGGCGTTTTAGGAAACTCCGCACTCTTCCAAGCGATTATATCCAGCCGTCAGTGGCACTGGGAAAGGGCGAGAGACAGGGTGTCCCCGGAGTCTTGTGAAAATACAAACTGCATAGTTGCGCTCGTTCCCTCATCTGAAACGCATGACTTCTCATTCGTTATTCGGGTAGGGTTTTGGACTGGGTGGGAGATCGTCAAGTATCTACGATTTAGCGAATCCATAGAAGCACCAACCACGGTCTAATGTCAATTTTCGAAATCGACACAGTGTTCGTCTTCATAGAAAAATCACTTTGGCATTGTACACCAGAACTCTATCACCCCGGCTAACGGCCCAGCCTTCCTCCCCCGTGGTTTTCCCTGTTCTCTCCGCGTTCTTTTCGCCTTCGCGTGTCAGGGCGATGTACAGTCCGTCGGCTCTCACATTGGTTTGGTGTGTCACCGTAAAAGTGTGATAAGACTCGATGTATTCTTCCTTCCCTTGCAACGCATTTGCACCAACTGTGGACATCGTAGACGGAGACGTTTTCGGCGACGACTCGGTTCTGCTCCAATGGCGAAAGGCAGCTGCATTCAAGTCAGTACGACACGTTTCAGCTGGGGATTCCAAGAAAACCTGATGAATTGGGACCAAAGAATGAGAGATTTCGCGGCGAGCAATCCCCATCGTGGTCAGAAATCGGGACTGAGCATGGACATTAAGGGCAGACGGCGATCGCAGCTTTGTTCACAAGGTCCCGATGGCTAGCGGTGCCCGATAATATGAAACCTGACAACCCCGCGGAGGTGGGAAATTATTGGTCCCACGATGAGGGGATTAGCCAGGCGGCACGTGACATCCATTTTTTTCAGTGATGTGTCGGCTTTTACAGCTTACGGTGGGTCCATGCATCCCATTTCGTCACTTAGGTCCGGGCCTCAGTTTGAGGTGGTTTGATGCCCACTCACTGCTGCTTACCATCCCTTCTTCGGCCTTGAAGCCTCCAATACGAGATCGTCGCATTTTCGACCTGGTGAACCTGACGAACTCGCCATCCTCGCAATGGCTGCAAAACGCGTTTTCGTGAGCATCTCATCGAAAAGCAAGCACTGGGCTCAAGCCTACAACTCCGCCGAGTCCGCTGTGAACGTCGCTCTCGACCTCATCAAGCAACGGGGCCTTGTGCCCCAAGACGTCGATACGCCCCGGCTTCTTATCGAAGATAAATTCGGCTCCCGGACTCATATCGTTTTCGACATTCTGCACGACAGCTACCGATCTGAGACGGCCCACCTGCCCGACGAAGGGCACTTGCCCGTAATCGCAGTCTGGCTTGGCACAAGGGAGAGCGTGCAGACTGCCACGCAGGGGCTTCGCAACAAGGTCAACGATGAAGTCCGTCAGTGGCATACGTTGATGGGCGCTGAGCGGAATCCACCTTTTTTCTTCGACCGCTCCGGAGGCGCGTTCCCAATCTTTATGGATCCTCAAGCAGCCGCTGTTGAGCTGGTCCACAGCCATACGAATATACAATAATGTCATTTCTCGTGCATCTCATCTACCTACTTCCGCGCACGAAACATGATGCGCTTGACCTGATTCACATAGCTGATCGATCCCCGCCAGTCTCCTGGATTGTTTTCTCTTGATGATCTATTTAACGTCTGTGAATCTTGAATTGCTTTATCTTGCTTCCCGAATCTACGGTGTAGGATAGGCACATGTAGGGCAAGTACCGTTGACCACGTCGACGGTCGAGCCATCTGAGTACATGGCATGTCCTCCCGTCGCGCAGGGTGTAACCTCTGCCTTGACGGTCACACCGCAGCGGCAGACAGTGCGCTTCCAGTGGCACATGCTTGTTGCTTGGCTTATCTATTCCTGGGCCCTGCTTAAAACTTCTCTTCCGAATGACACCCTGGTAGATCTACTTACGACTCAAGTCGGCAACACGGCAGGAGACTCAAAATTGAAGGTATCGAAGTTGCCGACAATCATGCAGCACTGGGAATCGAAGAGGGGCTTGCTATTCTACTCCGGCTTTGTAGATGAAATGTTGGATGGAATGAAACTCTTTTATAATCGTTGCTCTGCACACTCTTGTTATCATGCACGCATCAAAGGAGAGCTGGGGGCAAAACTGCAAAAGAAGGATGACCAACGAAATAGCAACTAGTTCATTTCCGGGGTCCCAAGCGAGTCGGGGAAAGCCCCTCAGCCTGCGGCATCTGTTTCGAAATACGTGAGAGTCCAGACAGTTGTTGATGCCGATAACGCGTGGCATATTTTGGAATCATTGAATCATTG
Organism: Hirsutella minnesotensis 3608; assembly: GCA_000956045.1. NCBI lineage: Eukaryota > Fungi > Ascomycota > Sordariomycetes > Hypocreales > Ophiocordycipitaceae > Hirsutella > Hirsutella minnesotensis. The sequence continues at coordinate 12,914 of KQ030717.1, forward strand.
GTACCGACACTTCCAACCCACTTCCAATGCACGCCAGCCGCTTTCATCATCTACCCCGCACTTGCCGTCTGTAATGATCCAAGGGTCTAGGCCCTCCAGGGCGCCCCTTCGGGTGGCATACAATGCATGCATCCTGCTCCTGCGAAGCGTCCCGCGCATTTTGCCGTCATTGCAATTGCCCGACTTGTCGTCCTTGCGACTGTCCAACCTGTCGTCCTTGCGACCGCCCGACCTATCGTCCCTACGGCTGCCCGGCTTGTCGTCCTCGTGCCTGCCCGGCTTGTCGTCCTCGCGCCTGCCCGGCAGGTTGTCCTCGTGCCTGCCCGTCCTGCCGTCCTCGTAACTGCTCAGCCTGCCGTCCTATTTTAGAGACGGACCGGAATGGCTCCGGATTATCGCGCTAATTCCGCGTACAATACCGTATGGTGTGAGAAGTACGTATGGCAATTTCACGGATCGGAGCAAAAAATATAGCAAGTAATTCGGTTGTTCAATCGTTCTGTCCTCTTTTCTCTCTAGAGGGAAGAGGGTCGGTATCTTGTATGTCTCAATGTGGCTACAGCCTTGACAGTGAGGATGTACGTGAGGTTGACAGTAAGGCTGACAGTGAGGCAGTGAGTGTGGCAGTGAGTGAGGCTGTGATGCCGACACAGCCAGTCCGGATGAACAAGGCACAGATGGTAGGGGCGCAGGCCATCACAGGCGCGTTTCGTACGGTCGCAAAGACCGTGGCCATGGCCGAGGCCAACATTCAAACGGTAGAGGAACGACACAGACAGGCTACGACAAGACTTTGCATCAATCTCCAAACCCTGCCGATGACACATCCGCTGGCAGCCTTGAGAAATTGTGCAACCAGGAGGTTCGTGTCTCCGATGCAGAAGATCGTCACAGCGGAGCAAACAATGCAGACGGACCGAATAGAAGTCATACACGAGTATGCGTTGCCACCATGGACTCCCCGTATTCAAGTGATGTTGGAGGGCGACAAAGCGAAGGCCGTCAAGGCAGCAAATGATGCCAAAGGGATTGTGATAGCGACATCTGGCTCGCAAAGGGACGGCATGGTGGGAATTGGAGGCGTGGTGTGCAGCGTAAACCACGACCGCCCGGGCGTGGTTCTTGCCAGCTATTCCGTGTGTCTTGGGACTGCAGAGGAGCAGAACCCATACACGGCGGAACTGGCAGCGATAGCAATGGCGCTGATGTGCACGCCGACCGCCCTGCCTTTTCGAGAGGTGACGGTTGTGGCAAGCAATCGCGCAGCCCTGGAAGTGATTAGGCGTCCTCGCAGGCAATCCGGCCAATGCACCATTCGCCAAGTTTACGACCACGTCAATCGACTTGTGAGGCGCGGCTGTTCAGTGAATCTCGTCTGGTTACCAGCCAAGCACGAGGGGTTCGCATGGGGATCAGTCGCCAAGTCAGCAGCACAGAAGGCAACACAGGAAGGATCGGTGGCAGAAAGGCCATCGTACCGAGCAAGATCCACTACGCTTCGTCTGGCACTCGCCCAACGACAGTGTGAACAGCTTCCGGAAAACGTGGGAAAGCACTCGAAGCGCATCGACAAGGCGTTACCAGGAAAGCACACCCGCGCACTTTACGATTCTCTGACAAGGAAAGAATCCGACATTTTCGTCCAGCTTCGCACCGGCATGACGCGACTGAGCAGGTACCTCCGTACGATAGGAGCAGCAGATTCGGATTTGTGTGAGTGTGGCCAGGCAGCAGAGACAATTGATCACTTCCTCTTTCGATGCACAAAGTGGGTTACGCAACGACAAGTCCTGTTCGAATGCGCGAGGGCTAAAATTGGGAATCTGTCATTCTTCTTGGGAGGAAAAGCTGCGTCGGATGGCGACAAATGGAAGCCTGATATGCAGGCGGTTCGGGCGGTGATCAAATTTGCGATTGAAACGAAAAGGCTCGACAGGGACCAGCAACCACCGGGAAACCAATGAGGTCCAACACGCGACGGTACTAACATAATCCAGCTTCGATCTTGGCAGACCGCGCTTCAGCTGCTGCATATGGGATGCTGAACACTTGGAGAAATCGGCCTTCAAGCAGGCCTGTCATGGGACCAATGGTAACGAGGCTGACCAGCAAGCGATAAGACGACAATCTGTGGGGCATGGGGAGTCAAGTAACAAACGTGCTGAATTGTACTCTAGACTGTGTAAAGGCCTTATAGGGACCTCCCTCCGGGCGAAATAAATCCATGACATGACATGCACTGGCTCAAGCAGTCACTTCCCGTGGGGTTGACTTCCGACTCTGCGGTCCTCCACCAGCTCCGCCTAGGGCACCTTGCTTGCCTATTGCTACACACAATGTTGTGCTATGCCAGGGAGTCTACTTGAGAGCACTCGGCCTAGTCTAACTTCTTTCTCTATACCTGCCATAGTATGCAGATCGGCAAGGTCGAGGCGTGCAACTTGGATTTCACACCGACTTTAAAAATTCTTTCAACTTAGAGTTGTAAGGACAGACGTTCCTGCGAATCGCACTATCAACTTTCACCTGGGAAATGCCTAAGAAGATGCACGAAGAAGCAGGAAGACGGAGGGAAGTTGGATGCAATGGCTATTTTGGCGCTTGGCTGCTGAGATGCAGCTCGGGCATTTGCGGGGAGATCGGACCTATGCGCTCAAGTCGAAGTCTGATACACCTGCTGCGTGACTGTTACCGAGAACAAGCCTCGTGCCGTTCACACCTCAGGCCTTTAGTTGCCTCTGGGCATTTGTCTAGCCTATCCAGATCGCTGGCCGACGTTGCAGCGCATTACAGCCGCAGTTGCGATTGACGTAAAATTTGGGTTGCAGTATCTGAACCATCTCTGTGATCTATCACGAACGTCTCCCTTCCGCCTGGTAGGCCCACCTTCATTGACGTTAACGACTCACAGCGCCAGGACGTTAACGACTCACAGCGCCAGGACGTTAACGACTCACAGCGCCAGCAAGGTCGAGATTCGGGTCTGATCCCGGCTTTGTCTTGACGAATGTTCTAAATTAGAGACAAGTTCTGGGGTTAACGATCAGTACAAAGCTCTCGTTGCGCAATTGTCCCTTGGACGAAAGTAACGCTGCAAGGCGCACACACACAACTAAACAGAGAGTGAAGAACGGGGGCCAACGATTCAATTGATTGATCTCTGAGGATTCCCTTTCGCAAGCTGTGGTCATCCCCAGTCCTTATGTGGCTCCTACTGGCGCATTGAGACCTCCCCTCCAATTTAGGATGACACGATGAGGGCTTTATGCGAGTGACAAACCGCATCCTATTTCTCAGCGTCTCACTATCCTCCTTAACATGCATCTACACAGCATTCGCTGGATTAAAGCCGCGCTGGAATTAGCGGATGGCTGTGACCCTTGACCTGCCTCAACGTCCCTACAAATCCGTCGAATGCTACGCATCGGTCATGATTGATCATACTCGTACATGCTTGATATATTTGGCCTTTGTTTGGCTCGCTGTGCTGGTCCTCGTCCTCGTTGGTTGTCGTGTATCGGCTCGGAGGACTTCTGTACGCAAAAGGCCTTGAGGGCGCCCGTCACTCATTTGGCTTTGCAGTCGCTGCGCAATTTAGGCCTCCTGTCTTTTCTTTCTCTCCTCACATTTCTACTAAGCTACTACTTTAACATGTGTCGAAGGCGCATTATGGAGCCATTCTACATCGTTGGTCGTTTCGTTGGACCGGGCTTGTCTTGTGAAGTGATGGTTTCATTCACGAATGTCACCGTGGCGCGCACGATGTCTGCGAAAGATGCTCTAGTGCTGTTGGGCAAGTTTGAGGTTGCTGCGAAGCTCATTGAGAAGTTGCTACCCGAAATGAATATCAATGCTCAATTCTGGGCACGAAATGCGCTGATGTCGACAGACTTGAAGCTCCGGGAAGGTGGCATTTTATTTGCGTTACAGGTCATCTTGTCCATCTCTGCATTCTTATAACGTACCCCTCTTCATCCGGTTGGTAATTCTGCTCTCAATAACGCTCATGATTAAGGCGCCAACAGCCTGACAATGCATCGATTAATTCAAAATAGGGGAGAGCTAGATCCCAGTCCTTGAGAATCATTCGAAAGCTTACCTCGTGCAGTGTCACACGTGAACGAGAATAGTATCTTCCAGAGACCACACTCCGATTTCTGAATTGAAACCGGAGGCTTATGACGTCTCCACGTTTACCTTCAAACCTGGGGAAGCTTACCTCTATGTCATGCCGCTCTTAACTATTCAGTCAATATGAACTCAGAAGCGCACAAGCCACATTGCATGAAGCGGGTTGCATGCACTTCTGGGGATGCCAGTCTACCGGGCGACTATAAAAAGCGCATCTCGCCCTGGACAACCGCACCTTCCTATTTCTTTAGGCTCTCTCGGCTTCTTCTTAACTTTTGGTGATTTTACTCCAATATGCAGGGCGAGATCACTGCAGAAGCGGTCACTGAGGCGGGCATCGTCTATGCCATGACCGTAGTCGTCCTGGGTCCTTATCTCTACTGGATGATCCGAGTCAAGCCAAGAGAAGCCTCCCGTAAGCGTGCTTGGACATTAATCTCTACAGCTTGTCTCTTTCTGGGGACTGGACTTCTATTTGCCGTCCTGTTTGGCATCACGAAAAATACCTCTTCACCGGATGCCCTTGCCTACCTCCTCTTCATGATCTGGAAAGGGCTGACTATCTTGTGCCTCGATGCTATTGAGGTACGTCTTCATCTGAGTAATATTCATGCTTCAGCTGCTATACAGTATACTCATGGTTTGCAGCTCATTCAAGTGGTTGACCCTTTGGTATACGCCGCTTTTACTCGATCACTTGAACCTCATCCCTCCGTCAAGACGAGACTTATTATTTTCGGACCAATATTGGTCCTCCATTTCCCCTTGATCGGAGTTGCTGTCTTGCCACCACATCGGTCTGACGTGGACTGCTTGTGGGCTGCGCCGATGGTGTCTCACTTGGGCACCGCTATTGTAGCTATGGTGGTGAGGAGACGAATAACGTGTGTCCGTAGGATAGAACCGAGGGCGTCACGCGCGATCTGGCCGGAAGAGTACCCTTCAAATGCTGGCTTGCCATGCTTGGGTGCAGCTGCTGGATTAGCATTCTTGGGGTCGCTCGTACTACTGGTATGTTCCTTGACTGGGTGGGTCAAGAGCCAGTTCGGAGGCCAGTGTGGGCTCTGTCTGATGATTTTGGTCATACCAGCATTGCCTCTGGACAACATCATAAAACGGAGACAGCAGCGAACGGGACAGAGACGTATACAGCTAGCTGTAGCAGCGGGTCCGGCGGTAGCTCTGTAGTGAACCGTCTGCATAGCACTTGGTAAAATGTGATGAAGACTAGGAAACCAGTATCGAGGGCATGGTATTCATGATGGTGAAGGTATCACTCTTCAGCCGGCTACTTCAGCTCTCGGGTTCTCCATTTTAGAAACACGAGCGTAACAACGGGCTCAGGTTGTCGCAGTGTTTCTCGCCGTTCCGATCCAGTAATGCGAGGTGGACTGTCCAGTGTCGTCCAGCGACTAGTATGCTTTCCTCCTCTATTGCTTGAGGATAATTTCGGTCATAACGCAAGATTGTGGATTGCTATGTGTAATCTTGCAGGGTATCGATGTTGTTGGTGTGGTAAAAGGTGGATGGCTGCAAAAGTTCCCGTGGCAGCCACATTCTCACCTATTGACCTGTGCCGGCTCTGCCCCCTACATCATGCTGCAGAGGAACACGACCGACAGCATGATGCTCTGTCACGGAGAAAGGTGCAGGACTAGGAGTAATAGCCACAGAAATCTTTCCAGTTTCCACCTCGTTCATTCCTTGGTCGAGTTGGCAATTTCTATGCACGCCGGGCAGTGTGACCAACCGCATATACTAACCCAAAGTGACGCGACTACACTTGAAGGATGTTCCGGGCCACCGACCGGAACTCAGGATCCGGACGCGAGAGCAAATTTTACAGGGGCTGATGGCCCGTCGATGCAGAGCAAGCCGACAGATGAGACGACTTGACCGATCTGATACCTCTGCTACTAAGTACATAGATAACATCATTGCTGACAATCGTTACGCCGTTGCCCGAGAATCAGCGTTGTGTTATGCGAAAAATTTTCTCACGCCGTGCTCTCCCAACTGTCCATATCAAAAGACGTATCGTATTAGCAACTTCCATCAAACACGCGCCAAAGACATGAGCGAGACGGGCTCTACGGATTCTGGATACAATGAGCAACCATTGGACGACCATCTTTCCCTGACGAGCGTCGATCTGGAATACGAATGGCGCTACGGCCGCAGATATCATAGTTCCGGAACATACATCTATCCTAACGACGAAGAAGAGCAAGAACGCCTGAATGTGGTTCATGAAGCTCATCTTCTCTTGCATGGATCTCTTTTCTTATCATCCATAGACCTAGCAGGGCGGTCGATCCTCGACATTGGCACTGGCACAGGGCAGTGGGCCATAGATATGGCAGACCAAGATCCAAGCAGGACTATAGTCGGCCTAGATATCAGCCCCATTCAGCCCGAATTCGTCCCGCCAAACGTCCACTTCTTTGTCGAAAACGTGGAAACAGACTGGAGGGAGACTGCCAAGTATCATTTCATCCACCTTCGTGGTATGAGTGGCTCTATCCAGGATTGGCCCTCGCTATTTCACAAAATCCATCAAGCTCTCGAGCCGGGAGGTGTCATGGAAGCCCATGAAACGTTACCCGCGATTTTCTCAAAAAAACAAAATCTCGCGCCCGACAACCCTCTCGTCGAATTAATGCGTGATTTAGTGCATGCGCACTCCCAAATCGGTCGACCGCTGGATCCCGTGTCGAATTTTCGAATTTGCGCGGAGGAAGCTGGCTTTATAGATATTTCGGAAGAGATCGTCCAAGCCCCATTGGGTAATTGGCCTGAAGACCAACAACAAAAGGACATCGGAGAAATGCTGGCCTCTAGCTTCAAGAAGGGCCTCCATGGTCTTACCGCCAAGGCTTTCCGGGACATATTGGGTCGGTCGAAGGAAGAAGTCGAGGTGTTCAATGCCTTTGTTCGGCGAGAACTGGACAGCAACTTTTATATGTCAACGCTACACGTCGCCGTCTTCACTGCGCGAAAATCAGAACTTTGACCCAGTGAGACGACCGCCACGCAGGCTTGGAGCATAAATTGCAATCCTCTGACAGCGAGCCTTCCTTCTTAAGGAGGCTGCTCAGTCGAATTATATTACCGAAAGTTTAGAACAACTCTTGGAATGAATGGTGCAAATCTTGTGATCGGCAGATGAGCTCTTCATGCATATGAGACTGAATTTGACTGGTTGGCTTTTCTTCCAATTTCGTCCGTGTTGCCCATCCGATCTCTTCGTGACACTCGATAAGCGGCGGATCTAGGGTTATATGAACCATCTTGTCTGTCGTCATTGAGACTCTGGTGCTGTTCAGTCCCCGTCCCTTGGATATATGTTGCGAGCAATACTGTGCGATTTTACCTGACTCGTGATTTTGACGTCTTTTTTTGCCTTAATTCGCTACTACATAGCTAGCTCCAACGTTGGTCCCCCTGGTCTTGCTACTAGACTCAACAAGACTTCGCTAAGCCCCAAGTTGTCAAAGTACTTCGACTTGCTCACGGCACGATCTATATCGGCTCTTCTATTGTGCTGCTGGCCCTGATACTTGATCAATTGTGAAGACAACGAGCGAGCTCCTGTGTCTCGAAGAGTAGTGACTTCCTCTGTCCACTTGGGTTGCATACTCTGAGTTGGAAAGGTGCGACAGTAATAAACTCTGTCCCGCAAGCATGATTTAGTTTGTGACCAGACCAAAGCTCGCTTTATTTGGTTCATGCAACATGATATGATACTCATGAGACTGCAGATTACCTATATACTCTCTCGCGTAACAAGCTTCCTGTCCTTCCTGTTCAGTCGGCGGGTTTACCATTGCATTCCATCTAGATTACCTCGATGAGGTAATAAAAACATTCAATTGCCAGGTCCTCGAAGGCGTCCAGTAGCCTTTTCGATCCGTGTTGCACTATCTCTTTCTCGAATTCTGGCCGATCTCCGAAGACCTCCAAAGGATCTATTCCAGTTGCGCACCTTGCCTCTACTTCCAGGCCTTGAACATAGGCTGTAACCATTGTCTTGCTCCCGAGCACCGTCATTTCGGTTTCCGGCTGTCTTACTTCTGCTTTCCGCTCTGCTGATGCCTTCGCTTTGGAAATTGTAGCCAGGTATGTCGCCAGGATTCTGAGGGGCGTGAAGTATCGGGGTTTGGGGGGTTTCTTCTAAGGTTGGGAGTTGAGGTTTTTCATCCGCTTTCCTCTTGTTCGTCCCCTCATCATGCCTTTCGTATTCTTGTGTGTATCCTTCGCAACTTCTCTCGAAAGGTGGGAATGATCCTGTTTGGGAAGCCCAATCTGGATTTTCGTATCGTGTAGGGCTGTTCGGTGCGGTTGGGGGGTCGAAATCATTCAGCTCAAGGGAATCTGTAATTGCCTGCGGATAGTAAAAGCCATCGTAAAATGAAACGGTCGGATCGAATAGCACGACATCTGCGCTTTCAGCCGAAGGCCTTCTAGAAGTATTTCGGGAATACCAACCTGACAAAGCATGGCTTAGGTGAATTTGATGAAGATCATTGGAGCTATTCATGGTAAAAAACCGATGCTGTGTTCCTCCAACGCGAAACTCTTCCCGTTAGGAAGCGACAGAGGTTCGATCAGTACGTCGAGGATCTTTTATATAGGTCTTCAAAGGCGACAAAGGCGACCCGAGCAAAGGATCACGGTGAAGCGGCGTGGCTTTTAAATGGGCTAGAGCCGAATTCGTCAGTAATCGCAATCAAACCCATGCGGGATCCCTCATCGTCTTAGCCAGGAAGGTGCGTTGCATGCATGAGATACGAGTCTGAGGAACATCCATGCTCAGCCGCGGTTGTCTTTAATCTTATGTCCTGGGTACGTTCTTGCAGGCGGAGGCGAAGACAACGTCTGGCTAATACTGAGCTACGAGCTGAAATACGGCGACATCTCTTCTTGCGAAGTACTCCCGGGAGACCTGGGTGTACCTAAATAAACTGGCAGTTCGCCAATCCCTTGTTCTGCTCGCGAGGAAGCCTTATTCAATATTTATTAGGCACTTGCACGGTTTCGCCCTCTCGATGCTTCTCAGCGAGGTCGATTTGTGAATGGACAGGCGTCTCCTCCTGGTCTCGTCAGTCAACTCCAGGGGCTGTTCTATCCTCATCTCGCGGCACCCCCTCGTAATGTTAGGGCCCTGCGTAAATGCAATCATCTTCGTCATGGTCTCTACCAAATAGTGTACGTTGTGCATCATGAAGCATTAGAACATCCCGGGAAAGGACACAAAAACGGCCACAGCCTGCGAGTCGGAAAAAACCATCGGAAAGTAATAAGTCATTAAATTGATGAAGTTGACTACTTCCGCGAGTTTGCTCATCTCCAAAATGCCGTATCTATCACACACAACGCAGGTAAATATAGGTGAGACTCAGAGCTCAGAGGACTGGACGTTCTTGTATTCCCTATTCTCAGAGAAGCAACCTGCTGCTCTTATAGCTGCGTGTAAAGAAGATAGAGGCCTCCAAGGGGGTGAAGGAGAGTCATGCAGCTGCTTCGGATCCCTCTCGTAGAGCTTTCGTTGCGTCTATGCAATAGATTGGAGGTCTTTGTGGTCTAGACCTCGAGGGGATTTGATTCTATATGGAGCTCTGTACTTTGTGTGACAGAGTCTCTCCTTATCTTTAGGGCCAGAAGTCTGTTCCCCTCCAAGGTAGAGAAAGCATGAACTTCTAGTCGTCTGGGTCACCATCAATCTTTTGCCTCCTATATGAACGATAAACAATCTACCACCCTCGATAGTGATAATTCTGGAATGCCTGAGAAGCGAACTCTTCCCCTAAAGACCCCATTCCTATCCTTCCATTTAATTCCGCCTGACGTCGAAGCTCCCGCAAAGATTTTATCAGGCATACGCCCAATTCCCGATAGAGCATCCGCTCGCGAACTGTCTTCGGGATATCAATAACTGATCCTTCTGATGGTTCAATCCTTGATCTCTCCATCAGACAGGAAACAAGAGATCGCTCTTGGTGTGCACCATTCTGATAATCGGCGCAACGAAAGAAAGTGATTTCCCCAGAAACTGCATCACAATCCCGCCAGGGGCTATCTTCAACAGCAGATTCATTTGTTCCTGCCTCAGATATGGCCCAGTTGTTACTTGTGCTGTCCTTCAGGGCTCTGTGAGCGGCTATCTTCTCCATCGTAAGAGGAAAAGTTTTATGGGCTGGTCTTGGTTGTCGACCGGTTGTCAGAGCCGATGAAAGTCAACGGTTGGTCCGAAGCTTAGGAACTAGGCAAAAGATAATAAGAATCGAAAGAGTGACCACCTGTGATAATGCACACACTCATTGCATGTACAGAGTTGATTCATATGAGGTCAATAGGAAAGATTATCCATGACTGGCCCAATTATTTTACCTTGTCTTATCAGCCGCGATGCGTTTGAAGTCCATCAATGATGATTTGAAGCTCTGAGGACGCAAAGACTTGTGTACGGAAGGAGGATCAAGTGTCAAGCCCGTAATCTGATCCCCTACCGCGGGTGTGTACATATACTCGGAGGTGACAATGCTCGATGGAAGCAACGAGACTCTCGTTACGGGTGCAATTTCCTGCAAGTGCTTTCCACCCTGGATCCCTTTAATTATCTCGATCCATATACCCTGCCGCGGTGCTTCCAATACGCAGTAGCGTAACCACGAAGGAAGGGAAACATCCCGGTTCACAAGCGTCTCCGGTCTCTCAATCGATGATAAGGTGCGGGCAGCCTGCGTTTACAGAATACTGCAGCTGCAGGTCAATGTGCTGTCTCATTTGCAGTAACCCTTGTTAAGAACTTGGTTGTTCCTTGAGAGCTATGTGGAGAAATGTAGTGTTTGATGCAATCGATGCACACAGCAGCCGGCTCGTATCCTTGATCGAAAGTGCTTTAAGAGCCAGACTCTCTGTGAGCCAATCTTTGCCCGCGGTTCAGGGGGTGACGCCCTTTCGACGACTTGACCGGAGCCCGCAAGTGGTGTGCATCATTTCACCACTCGACAGGCCTTCTGAACTTGACTTGGTGCAAGGCCCCTCACAGTTGGGGTCATGAACCATACCCCGGTGGTGACTCCCGTATATATCTTTCACTCTTGAAATGTCGGCTGCGTCAAGGACTGTCACGAGTAACGCTAACCTTTGAGCACGGTGTGGTCCAATCAAGCTGCAGAACGATGAACGACGAGAAGTCTGAAGATGGTTTCTGTAGAATGTGAGTCTAGGGAGCGAAGGGGAACACCTCGTCCAACCAAAGGCTTTAGCTAGCTTATTACCCGTTACTATGTAACTATGCAGATCGTGATGCGTGTTTCTACCAAGAAGGGAGGGTAGGAGCAAATACAGGATATCTCACGCTCCGTTATTATGTCTGAAGCAGGCCTTCGGCATGCTGCGTCGGATGCAATCAATGTCGACCTTTTCGGTGAAATTGTGTACAACGGCGTGATACTTCAGCCACTGTCCCCCTTCGGTGGACTGGCAATCATGAAACCTGGCAAGACGCAGCAGGCATCCGTGCCCGCTAGTGAAAGCCAGTATTCGTGGGTTGAGGGCTTTCTGCTAAGCTACAGAACGAGGGATCACGTCATTTCCAACGTTGTCATCGGAGTAATAGCTCGTAAAAAAGCCTTCGTAACTTCAGTCTCCCGCTTGAGAGGCTCAACTATGTCTTGGATGGGAGCATCCTCGACAGCGGAAAAGGTCTGAGATGCGCAAGTAAGCACCAATTTTTTCCTGGTATGGAATCGAGTAACTACCCCATCGGGAAGAGTACCTTCATCGGGGATCCATCTGGTTTGGCAAGGAGATCTCGAAACCATCCTGGCATTTGTCGTGAAGGTGGTTAAGTGCTGGCGCGAGCAATGAGATATTGCGCAGGATAGTTGCTCCGGTCTGTCCATTACAAAAGTCTAGATTGGGCAGATGGAGTTGGTCTAACATCGTCCTTATGGCGCTGTAGTCCGGAGCCTCCATACGCTCACCCTGCGATCAGCAAGACGACACATTACAGCTTCTTAGTTTCACAGACGTTAAATAGATCATCAACTGACAACACCTACAGCTTCTTAGTACATATTCAAGACAAACTTTGTTGGTCAGCAAATTGTCTGGCAGAATTTGCCACTGCCACAGGACGAAAATGAAGCGCCCACAGTCGTAAATAGAGCGGCTCATCTTGGCTCTAGGTGGTGGATGCGAGTAGGATGCGAATGATTATGCTCACGCATAGAGAAGGACTTTACTAACCCCTTCATAGACGACCCTGCATTCCTTCTTTGCGCATTCGTCCTTTTTTTGTACCATGAAGCAGAGAAGCTTGCAGCAATCAAGTTTTGGAGACGGGTTGTGGGCCAGATTACAGAGAACAATTGTGATTGTGAAATGGGTACGGAGTATTGATCGACCGGTTGTTGATATGTGCTGCTCTAAATAACCCTGCACGCGAGCGAAGCGTAAGAAATGCGGGGCTTTTGCGGTTGACACAAACGAAGGTACTGTGACTAGCTAAGCATCTCTAGGCCCTTTAGGAAGTAGTCCTCTTGAGCGGAATAAATACAATAGGTAGAATCCTTTTGTGATCTGGCACCCGTGGCAGGTTAGCCCGCAGGATATGACTAAGGCGTTTGAAGTAAGTAAGGCGGCAAAAGAAGACGGTGTTTGCGGCATAAAATCTCAAAGCGAAGCTGAGATTGGGGTATTACTCGTGCCCGCCCCCACTTTAAGGGATTCGCTTTGGCTCACCCACTAAAGTGGGTGCTGATCACCCAAATGAACAGAGCATCCGAATGAACAGAATGTTGACTCTTTGATGTTCAAGCTCGACGCAGTAAACGCCCAGAGCCAGGATTGTCAATTACATACATTGGCTGTAGTCTGCCTTCAATTCTCCATCTTCTCGATATTTTTGCGGCCTCCGAAAACCACTTCTTGCACCCGTTATGGTGCTGTTTCTCCGCCCGCTCAACCACTCGCCGAGCCCTCGCTAACTCGTCATTCCTCATTTCTTGCACCATGCCACGCGCTTGGGCCACTGTAAGCACCCCTCCCGACTGCAGCTGCTTATTCTTCATGCTGCGACGGCGTTGAGCGGTTTGCTCGGCCAATCGTGTGCGCCCCAGGTCCCTCAGAGTGTGGACGAGTTCTGTTCCCTGAGCCAAGGCTCCACTGAGAAATCTGTCGATATTGTCCTTGAACTCATCATTCAAGTTGGGAAACGAGTTCATTTGGTCCTTGATCTCCGATGCTACCTTGTTCATCTGTCTCAAGGTGACAGGTGTGCGGAACGGCGACGAATGTGGTCCGTTTGGAGCAGGGTTGGGTGGTGTCAGCTGTCGACGGCGAGCGACTTTGTCGAGAACCTTTCGTGGGTTGAACGGAAAGATACCAGTCTCCCGAAAAGCGGCTTGAATAGTGGTTTTTGTGAACGTCAGGCTGCGGACCCCCTGTATCAATGCCAAGAACTCAAGCTTGGTGATGTTCGTGACTCCATCTCGCACGACGAGATCTAGTGCCTTCGCATGGTAATGTTTGTACGGCTGAAAGACCACAACATCCAACGGCTGAACAAGATGCGTCGAGTGAGGAGGGTAACCAAAAGGAATGATATCGTGATCATCACAATACTGAATGAACTCCTTGGTCGTGTGCGAGCTGTAGCCATCCATCAATAGCAGCCTCTTCGATCCGACTGTCTCTTTCCTCGAGTGGTGATCAAAGTGCTTGAGCCAGCTCAAACTGTGACGATCATTGGAGTAGCCGGTGGGCGACGTCCCAATCACCGTATCTCCTTCAAGCTCTTTAACCTGGTACCACTGACTCATGTGCATTTGTCCAGATAAGATCAGGAAAAGCGGGATGACCCTCCCTCCGGCCGAGACAGCCTCAATCGCCGTCGCAGACTCACGATTCACAGGTAAACCGAAGTACTGAGCCCGCCTCCTCCTTGTGACCACGAGTTGGTCCTTGCCGACACCGATCTGGAATCCGGTTTCGTCCATATTCCAGACATCCTCTGAGACGACCCCATTGGATTCGATGACAGTCCGAAGCTTCTGGAAGTACTCATTGAGCATCTCGACATCTTCCGATGCTTGTCGATTGGCATCTAAGACTTTTGACGGGAAAAGACTGTAGCCATGTCGCTTGATGAAACGTCCAGCCCATTTCAAGCCGACTTGAGGTGGGCTTCTGTCATTCTTGGAAGCCCGGGCCTTTAAGATGCAGTTGGCGGTGTCCTGAACAAACTCCTTCCGCACAGCCAAGTTGATATTGTCTAAACGATCGATGTACCTACACAATGCCGTCTCTTCAGCCTTGGTCAGCTTCGTGTGGAATTCAGGATTCCCATTTCTAGGTCCGCGGCCTTCCAGGCGACGTCGGAGGCGCAGTCGCGGAACGTCAAAATCTCGGGCCACCTTGGCCATTTTGGAGTCAGGAAAGCGCTCAATATGATCTAGAGCGGCTTTCAGACGCATTTCGACGGGCGAGATCGTGACATCCATCGTCTTTGTGGGTGATGCAAGGATGCAAAGTTGAAGATGAAGATTTTTGTTCATTCGGATGCTCTGTTCATTTGGGTGATCAGCACCCACTTTAGTGGGTGAGCCAATGGGTGAGCCAAAGCGAATCCCTTAAAGTGGGGGCGGGCACGAGTAGCTGCGTATTCAAAAGACTTATGTGGAAGAGTATCCTTGGAGATGGTGGGTCCTCGCTCGCCTTGACGCGCAAGCCAATCATTGACCTCGGTCATGCGAATGCTTGTCGAGGAGCACGCCGTGAACTTTGTGGTGAGCACGTGCATAGTCACTCAAACAAACTGTGTTGCACTGTCTAGCATGCATTGCGCCGGCGACCATCGATTGAGATCGGGTTCTTCTAGTCCAGTGTAGTCGCAGTCGCACTCCGAACCTGACGGTTGCCTGCTGTGCCGCCCTATGGTGACATTGCGCGCATTTTGTTGGCTGACGGTTGACTTTGGGACGCATGTGAATGGTTCTCTCACTGTCCGATTGGCCAGTCAAGGCAAGGTAACTACAGTCTACATGCTACCTACATTGGCTATGTCCCGCCTCAAAGGCTTCTAAGGCTGAGAAATGATGCGCGCTTTTATATAAACTTAGCTGCGCCGCCTTGTTATCCCTTATACTTATCCTGCAGAGTCGATCACGCTCCTCATAGCATCCTGTCCGTTCGGCCTTTCCATTCCCCTTTCTATCATGGACGGCGATTTTCGGGGGTTTGTTGATGATCAACAAGTCGAAATCTCCGATGACGTCTCATGGCTTCTTGACCGCGTGAGCAATCTCGAACGCAGTCCAAAGGGCTTGTCGGAGGCCTGGCAGTCAGCGCAGCAAGCTGAACCCAACTCGACTACCAGGATATTTGTGGATCAAGGCAAATTTGCTTGGCTGGCTTACCACCTCAGTAAGGTAGCCTCTGATCAGATAACGCATTTTACAGGTCAGAAGTATCTGAAACAGAAGATCAGCGAACTTGAAGACAAACCACTGGCAATCCAGGTCTCGACAGCAGCGAAGGTTACACTCGAAATTGGATCTGATGTCAAAGAGAAGATCGAGCGCTGGTGGACGGCAGCCCAACGTCTACGAGCCATGAAAAGGAGGCGTGAGTTCCTATCCCCCACAGCCCAAAATCTACCCCCTCACCTAGTTCCCGAGTGATCTTTGTGGAAGGGCGGTGTTCTGTTCCCTTGGGCTGCGTGTTGCATGTCGCATCGGCCTTCCGTCCATTTTGTTGCGAGACTAACATGAGAACGATCATCAAGGAGTTCCTTCTGAAGGTCGCCGGAGTCCTTCTCCAGCGCGTAGTTGTAGGAGTTCATCCGCAGTTCCACGAGATGCTTTGCCAGCGCATCCATCTTTTGACACGGCCCAATGCGTTGCCGAATACGAGCACGTTCTAGTCAACGCGTCTCTTGCAGGGACTATACAGTTATTTCCATCCTCCCTCTCGGATGCAATTAGGAGGGTTCCTCATCCGGGAAAGAATGATGTCCTCGTCGCCTCCATCTCCATGTCGTTTCCTAATGTCCGGTCCAACTTTGGATGCCAGATGGTGCTGGATATCATGGAAAACAAGATAGACAATCTTGCTCGGGATCTTTTTGACGCACGGCTAGAAACGACGGCCGGGCTGCGATATCTCTGTCTTTCCGAAGGTTCCAAACTACTGCCTAATCCGAAATTTACCCTTCGAGGTAGTCGACACGACGTCTTCCCGACAATTTTTGGTACAGAGATCACTAGCGCCATCGCAGCAAGCCCTGCTTACCAGGATGACCTCAGGCACCTACGTGCTCGCACAGACTGTGTGTGGATGGTCATTTCCCACAAAGCGAACGACAAGGCAGAGCTCTGTGTGTCGCTGGGGTTGGTTGAGGGTACATTGATTCAACGCAAATTGTACAGATAACGTGACCTGGATTCGACTAGACTACCGAATTACTCTTCCGTTTCCTTCCATACACCACCTATACCGCCTACGTGAATCTGAGTGCCATGCGGTACTTTACCTCTACCTGTGCTTGCGGCCCAATCTTCTTTGACAAGTCTCCGTCCCTTATCATCCGTCTCAAAGACTTTGATCAAGCAGTGGCGCCAGTGCAGCATTTGGTTGCGACCATCAATTACGTCAGGCGTCTTGCCACATTCGTTGTCGAACACAATGGACTCGTCGGGATCTAAGCGAACAAACGGCTATACGTCGCATCAGCTATGTCGTCGGCGATGGGGAGATGGCGTCAGACCATTGGATTCGAACCCTCTCTGGTTGGATAATCGAGTGAGATGTTTGCCAATATTGCTGACGGCGGAAGTCACTCTATCGCTTCGCGAAGGCGTCTATTTTCGACAGGGCAAGAATACAATTACAGGGTATGACTGCTTCGTACTCGCTTGATTGGACTGACGTGGCGATAGCATCGTTCAATCCCGGCGTCTTGAGGGAGAGCGACTGCCGACAGCAATTTTCAGGTCTAGAGTGCGTACAGTTCTGATCAGCTCAAATGCGGTACGTTGGCGGTTCAGGGTCGGGAGCGCGAAAAATAGAATGATTGCACGAACATCGGATCTTCCATTGGGCCGAAAAAATGGCAAAGAGGAGATTTGGGCAGCGATGTGGGGCGCCATAAATTGGCAGAAACAGTGTGTATGCTGCGCTCCGCTTTTCTGAGCGCACCACGGACACGGCTGAAGTGAGGCAAAGGTACGGTTATACCGCTGATCGAAAGACAGCGTCAAAGCGTCCACAATTGCGCACGGTCAGCAGAAGCAACGAGCCAATGGCAGCGAGGCCGGCACGCCATAGTCGTCGCCATACAGCACGCTAATGAACGCTGATATACATTTGTATGGGACTGAATCTTGATTCCGCCTTTTACTCCTCCGGCCCCAGCCCTTTCCACTTGCAGCCACAAGCCATCCATATGGTGGTCGCCAACGCAGACTTGTAGTAGTAGTAGTAGTAGTAGTATTTATTTCGCCCGGAGGGGATCCAAGGGCCTTTACACAGTCTGGTTACATTTCAGCACGTTTGGTACCTGACTCCCCAAGCCCCACGAATAATTCTCCTATCACTTGCTGGTCAGCCTCGTCGCCATTGGTTCCATGACAGGCCTGCTTGAAGGCCAAGTTCTCCAAGTGTTCAGCATCCCATATGCAGCAGCTGAAGCACGGTCTGTCAAAATCGAAGCTGAATTATGTTAGTATTGTCGCGTGTTCAATCTCAATTGTGTTGTCGTGGTTGCTGGTCTCTGTCCAGCCTTTTCGTCTTAGTTGCAAATTTGATCACCGCACGCACAGCCTGCACGTCGGGCTTCCATTTGTCACCGTCCGACGCCGCTTTTCCGCCTAAAAAGAACGACAAGTTCCCAATTTTAGTTCTCGAGCACTCGAACAGGATTTCTCGTTGCCCAGCCCAGTTTTTGCATCGAAAGAGAAAGTGCTCAATTGTCTCTGCTGCCTGACCACAGTCACACAAGTCCGAGTCTGCTGCTCCTATCCTATAAAGGCACTAGTTCAATCGCGTCATGCCGGTGCGAAGCTGGGCAAGAATATCGGATTCTTTCCTTGTCAGAGAATCATAAAGTGCGCGGGTGTGCCTTCCCGGCAATGCTTTGTCAATGCGCTTCGCGTGCTTTCCGATCCCTTCCGGAAGTTGTCTTCGCTGTCGTTGGGAAAGCGCCAAACGAAGCGTCGTGGACCTTGACTGGTAAGATGGCTCTCCCACGATGGATCCTGCCTGGGTTGCTTTCCGCGCTGCTGCCTTGGCAACTGTTCCCCATTGGAACCCTGCGTGACGGGCCGGTGCCCATATGAGTTTTACCGAACTGCCACACTCCAAGAGACGTTTGGTGCGGTCGTATATTTGGCGAATAGTGCATTGACCGGATTGCTTCCGAGGCCGCCTGATCACTTCCAGGGCTGAGCGGTTGCTCGTCACAACTGTCACTTCTCGAGGGCGAAGGCTGCCCGGTATGCACGTCAGTGCCATCGCTATCGCTGCCAATTCCCCTGTATACGGATTCTGTTCATTTGTCGGACCGAGAGTCACGGAATAGCTGGCAAGAAGATCGCCTGGGCAGCCGAGATCCAGGCTGCACACCACGCCTCCCATTCCCACCATGCCGTCCTTCTGCGAGCTAGCTCAGAGAACCTACTCCTTCCCGGGAAGCCACCCGGCCGGCCGTGGCTATGCCTTAACGACCCCGTCAGTCTTTTGCTCCTTCTGGAGACCTTCCCACAGGAGTACCTCGACCCTGCCAAGGTCGAACGGTGCCGCCCCGTATCCGGTACGGGCCATACGGTCGGTAATCCAAGTTTGCACCTTAAGCCAGCCGCAACGGCAATATATTCCGTCTCTAAGCTGACCGACATGCGCATCCGTCCTCTCCGGCTACCGTAGCATCTCCGCGGTCTCGTGTCGTCTCGGTGCAGCGGCGACACCACGGCGCGGGCTCCCGCGCCGGCTCTAGTGCGAGTAGAGACTGCCCTCAGACTTGCCTCTGGCCATGCTACGGCACCACGGCCCACCGGCTTACCCAGGCGCGACCCCGGGACCGGCTTCCCGTTACCGCGAATCGTCTCCGAGACGCGGCCGACCATGTCTTGCAGACCGGAGACGCAGAGTAGCCGCCACGCCGGCACGGCAACCTGCACTCCGTCCACTAACCTAACCAGGTTCCACCTTATGATTTTCGGGAGCGGTGCGCTGTGTCATCGGGGACGTATCGCTGGCGCCGGGCTTTGCTTCTCGCGCCGTTCGTCAAGCGTATACGCGGGTGGTTCGGGCTTTCTGTGATCACTTCCTTAACAGATCCGACAACCACCTGCTCCCGTCAGCCTTAACAACTTCCATTACTCCAGAAAAGAGCACTTAGTCTTGTCCTGAGCCCTCGGATCGGCGTCGCTTCAACCCCCTTGGGCCACCTCACGAGCCGACCACTCAGAGCCAGACTGATTCGAGGGTGCCCTGTGCAGACTTGTAGTAGTAGTATTTATTTCGCCCGGAGGGGGATCCCTATAGAGCCTCTACGCAATTTGCAGACTTGTAGGCTCATCTTCATCGACTATGAAGTCCAGGGAAATTGGTGACGCAAAGGGGAAAGGTAGAGGGTATGTCTGTGCGGGTAGACCAGGTGCGGTAATTACGTGGTGCATACACACATTTGTCTAGCTTGATATTCTGGGAAGTTAACCTTGATAGTGTAACATGCATGAGCTGAACCGCCCTTGACAGATGGTGGGCGAATGAAAGCCGTGTAGTTATCCTTCATAGTGCCCATTTGTAGTGTGCGTACGCTTATCGGATGTGACTGGACCCATCCAATCCTCGCCGTCGATTTGAGCGAAGCATCCAAAACAGTGAGAGCAGCAACAACCTGGGCCGGACTTCCTCACGGAGAGCTACGAGAGGGGCCGCGTGCAGATACTTTGGACGACCAGGGTTGTGCACCTCACCGACGCGTATGCCTACGGTTCCTAACCCGAGAGCCCAGATATGCTACCTAGGACGTACGTATGTATACAAAGGCTGGGCCACAATAGGATACGACCGATGGCCCGGCACCAAGCCCTGCAATCTAGCCGGTGGATACCTCGTATCCGGACCCGTACGCATGCCGTTGACGCTGATGACAGAAATGGGGGGCCCAATAGGTGCGCCGCCCCGTACACGCACCGCTCCCCGCTTGTCCTGCCTGTCCTTGCTCCGTGAACGCTGGCACAGCCTGCATGGTGCATGAAGTGCGCTGCAAGGTGCACTGCAGATACATCCATGGATTCTCTGGCGGCGACTCCTATTCGATGGCTGCTGCCAGCGGTGGGATAGTCACCTTGCCGTCCTCGTCGGATTTGAGCGAGCGTGCCAAAGTACTGTAGGTACGAAAGATGTACGTACGTATACCGAAGGCAGATGCGATATGTCGACTGGCCGCCCAGCAAGGCGAGCCATGCTACTTACTCAAAGGACCACCTACGTGCCATGCCATGCTGCGCCAGTTCATGCCTCACGCCTCGTCAGGCACTCCATAACTCTAGCGATAGACGAGGCCGTGGACGGAGACGGGCGCGAAGCTTGATTGCTCGGTTTCCATTCGTGCAAAAGCATCAAGTCGAGTGACGGCAAGCGCACAGTTCTGTACAGTACCGTACAGTGAAGAGCCGTGCGTGCTATCCCCTCCAATGCGCCAACACTGCGCACGGGTCACGAGCAAGGATTCGAGCCAATCAGGGAATCTAGAATCAACGGTACATTGCCCGCCACCTAATTTGCTCTATGATACTTGTACCAGCAATCCCCCACTCTACACAACGCTACATTACACACATCGCACCCAAACCTTGACTGCCGCACCCGTTGCCGTCGGTTGAGGCTATCGTCACTTACACGCTCCAAAGGCGCCCTTTGCCTTCGATATTGCTGACTAGCTGACCTCAATTGACCCAATCGAAAGCCTTGACAGGCCACACAACGGCTGCTAGTGCCTCGGCGGACCAAATTGTGTTCCGAAATAGGCAATGCATCGTTGCCAGACCGATATCTCTGCCGGCTTGAGCCGCCTGTTGCATGCTTCTCAATGAGCTCGTTTATTAGCTGCTGCCGCCAGCTAACTTGTGAGTCAAATACTGCCCAATTGGGACTCCCACGCAGCTGCAAGAGATATGTGTTAATAAGGGCTGTATCTAATAGAAAGCCAAAGGCAATTGCCCTCCAGCCGCCACGTCGAATTGCGTGGTCAAAGCCAAGATAACTTCGCAGCTGGTCACCCACATCCACACCACCCATATTGTCGTTATATTCGGCCGTGGCTGTTGGCACTGGCAGCTGCTTGATTGGATCGTCTCCAAACTCTCTTTTGATAGCTTTCTGCTGTGGCTTCGTAAGGCTGGCTGGCCGCCTTCTTATTCGTTGCTCGAGCTGCCGGCCCGTATGCACCGTTGAGAGCATTAGCACGAGGGCATTATCCTTCCAAGCTAATTGGTTGACGAGGTTGTCAGGCGTTGGAATTGACTTTAAGGTTCCCCAGGGCCAATTCAATTGACCTTTGGCGTCAGCTGCCTTGTGTTGTGTGAGCAGCTTGTCTATGCCGCAATTGGTCCGTGCCGTGCCTGTAGCTCCAATGCCACGTTGCCGAAGAGCTAAGAATAGGCTTGGAGACGAAAAGAGGTTATCTAGAAAGACGTGATATAGCTGTTCTGGAAGCAGGCTAGTCAATGCAGGCACAACGCTTTGAGTTGGGTTGAGATATATCTCTCCGGGCCGCTTGCGCCTCATTAGACCAGCAACTGGGCCCATTGCCTTCTTTGGAAGGTGCCAAATCCAAGATAGAAAATAGCCTCTTTGTGCCACAACCCAGACTTTGTATCCAACAGGGATTGGCTTGTTTGGCACCTTTGTTGTCTCTTTAGAACGGCCCGTATAGCGAATCATACACTCGTCAATTGCAATTAAGCTTCCGGGCTGATATAAGCTTAAAGAGCTTTGCTGTATATGATTGGACCATTCGTCAATTCTATCGAATTCGGATGAAAGGGTCTTTTCTGGATCACAAAGGCGAATATTCTGGAAGAGAAGTTGGAATCGATCGTACGTCATGAACCGGCCAATTGCGTGTGAAGGACGCTGGGTACATAGGCTATAGGTCTTCCAATGGTCTTGGATCCGTCTTTCCCTATGTATTCCTATGTAAATCAGGGCAGCAAGCCAAAGATATACCTCGCCGGATGTAGTTGGCGTCCAGTTGAGTCGACGAGAATACCTTGAAGGGGTTGAATAACGCGAGAAAGGCTTCTGATTGGTCCATTGAACCCACTTCTCAACGAGAGAGAGTGGAATAAAGGTCTCAAAGAGGGCTAATGGCGTATTAGGCAGTGGCCGGACCTCTGGGGCTCGAAAAGGTACTTCAAAAGGCTTAAATTCGGTGCCTCTTGTGGTCAAAGGCGGCTCTTCTGGCCGGCAGGTGTTGTCACTTGGGTGCTCACGTGAGCTATTGTCAACCCGGATGAAGAGCTCATCGTCGAATTGGTTGGTCACTGCTACTGCGCACGAGGGATCCATTGAGTATCGCGAGAATGAAATGTATGGTGTTTTGCTAGTAAATCATTTGACGTGTCCTCTTGTAGCCGCAGGTCACGGGACGAGGTACAAGGGTAATGTGGGGCGAGTGACCGCCTGCAGTGTTGGCGCATTGGAGGGGATATGACGTAGGAAGGAAGGTGGTGTGGCTGCAGACTCTCATGCAGAAACGATGCAAGTGTCCATCCAAAGGTGGATGACACCCACGTGACGTAGTCAGCGCTTAGGAGGAATAGGAACGAGAGATCTTCTCTCTTGGCTAAGTTGGCTTCGGTAATCTCAGACTTCTTCTTTTCTTTTATCGAAAGGCAGACGACGGAGTCCATCTTCCCTCTTGGGAACTAGATCTCTGCGAGGGATTTGAGTCCCTATGCGGCACATGTCCTTCTGAAGACGGCCACGAACGAGAGTGAGCTGAATTTTAAGACCATAATCCAGGGATCGGGGCAGTTACGGAGCTTCAGCGACGTTGGAAAAAATAATGAAGAGAAAACGTGAGTTTTCGACGCCTGTGAGTGCGCATCCGCACAGTTACCACCTTGGAGATGTCTGCTTATTTCCCATGATACTCAAGCAGAGTCATAGCGGCTCGTGCAGCCCGGTTAGCACCTCTTCTCTATCTACCAGCGAGACCTCTTCTGTCAACAACCGAGAGTGTTGTGGAGCGTGTTCCTGCACTCATGTAGCTTGTCGCCAGCTTAGACAAAGAGCCTTGTGCCAGCATTGGTACTTTTTAGAATGGCTACCAGCGGAAGTCATCACGCCTCCGGAGATGCTGCAAGAGCTACGGGTGCGTTTGGGCACTCCAGAGTTCCGATTCTCCGCTGTCCTCAAAGGCACGGGTGTTTACGTTGTCTTGTTGAGACTCGG
Source organism: Hirsutella minnesotensis 3608 (assembly GCA_000956045.1). Lineage (NCBI taxonomy): Eukaryota > Fungi > Ascomycota > Sordariomycetes > Hypocreales > Ophiocordycipitaceae > Hirsutella > Hirsutella minnesotensis. Next base: position 36,518 of record KQ030717.1, read on the forward strand.
TTGGAATGGGCTGCAAGTCCAGCCCAAAAGTCTTCTCCCACGACGTATTGTGCACGATACTTATGGCCACATTCCGGGCGCGTGGCGCTTAACCTGTTGCCGTGATACATGCAACTCGGAAGCGGAGTCTTGGGTTGCAGCAATGAAGGAAGCAAAGGGGAGCTTCGTGTTTGGCGACAAGAGCTTGACACACGATTTACTCAACGAGGTGAGAGTGGCCGAGGTGTGAGACGGAGAGGTCTAGGTGGTTGTTGACCGGCATTCTCAAATTCGATTTTGTCGACATAAGTTCACCTGGCTACAGCTTGAGCACACGGGACAAGTGAAGCTTTGAGCCCAGGAGATAGACCCGAGGGTGAGCCCCGCAGGGATAGTTAAGACTACGAACACCACCGGTAGGGTTGCGCCGTGAGTGACCGAAGGAAGCGTCATGCCTTGAGGAACGAAAGGATTCTATGCCCCGCCCCCGACCAATTTCCCCCTCTGCTTAAAAGGTCCCTTGTGATTGGTCCTTGCGCCCTGAGGAACGAACTACGTTTTGCCCCCACTTTTGCCCGTCGCCTTGTGCCCTCATCTCACCTCAATCTCACCTCAAAATCGTCCTCAAATCGTCGCCCAACCAGCTCAAGGCCTCTTGCACAGTCCCCTCGCTCAGCTTCTCCAGCCTGCCCTGTGCGGCAGCCATCTCCTCGGGAACCCGGTTCCCCACCAAATCT
>KQ030718.1:4402-25016 GCA_000956045.1 Hirsutella minnesotensis 3608
TCGTGCTGGAAAATGGACGCTGTACTTTACCGGCTAAGGTAGATATGTTGGTGTCGGCGACAGAATTAATGCGAAATGCTACATTACAGATGCCGACGGCGATGCCATGTGGTCGCCAAACTATCGATGGCTTCAGCGATTAATTCAAATGGCTGGGAGGAAAGCCGGCCATGTGCGGGGAAGGCAAGCCGCGCACGGTGGAATGTGCGCTTGCCCGATTTGGAGGGTCAGCCACACGGCGTCCGTAACACGGCGTCCGTAGTAAAGTGGTTCGGCGTGCCTATCAATTGCCCGGCGCTCTCCCGCTGCTGGACCAACCCCATTTGTGCCGCCCTTAATCTTACCTACTATGCAGGATTCCCTTATAACTCCACACTCGCCTGTCGTTTCAGATGGTCTGGTTGGAACTGTGCCAAGCTGTGTTGAAGGAGAGCCAGTGGTGCAACAGCCATGCCGTTTGCAGGACCCCGTTCTCGATTTACCGCCGAGGTATGACTCTCCACAAGCCATATATGGCAGATATGTTGCCGCAAGGAGCGCGTGGTACGCAGCGCAGCCCACTGGCAATATCAAGACCAATCAGCAGTATCGCAGGGCGATGGGCCTCCCACTCAGGTACGACAGAGTTATGAATGGTGTCTGGACTACAAACAGATGTCCAAGCGCTGTATCGGCTCAACAGGATCAAGAGGATGGACGAAAGAGGAGATGATGGCGTATTTGGATTGGAGCAGGGTGGAGGATGAACGCATTGAAGCCCAAGTGGTTAAAGAGATGGGAGATAATCCACTGGCAAACAAGAGAAGAGGCGTGAAAGACATCTGGAAGGGCGTTGAAGAGGACAGCAAAGAGCAACAGGCGTTACATTCTACCGCAGTCTCGGTTGAACGGTGCATTGTAGTCAAATTGTAGATAATTTGTGCTTACAGCTCTCTAATGTGGACTACAGACCTAGGAACGTGCCTGTAAGTTTGTGTCGTACATCAAGCCTGCTGCCTGCCTAGAAGGATTCTTCATGCGGTGGCGATATTAGCTACTGCGTAATCATGCGACGAACCTTCATTTGTGTATGAAGAGCTGCACAATTCCGTGCGTTCATTCACTCGCTTCTTGTTCTTTAGATAATTCTCATCAATTGCCTGATGCCGTCCCTGACCAGTGTGGAGCCGAAATGTCTGACAGTTTGCTGTTGCATGGGCCAATGACAGTCTGGGGTTCTTAGTGGCGCGCCCGGGCGCGCAATTTTATTTGGGAGCCCGGGCGCCCATGTATTGGCCGCCCCCCGAAGTCGTGTTGTCGCAGATCGCGGGAAAAACAGAAGAAGAATCTGAGTCCGGCAGTAGTCCCGTAGACTCACTCCCTCTTGATCAACCCACTGCTCGGGATTTGCGCCGACTTGTCGACAAAGTAGTCGATAAATCCTCCAAAAACGCCGAACGAGATAGTCGGAAGCTCAGAAGCACTCTCGAAAGCCTCCAATCTCAAAACGAACTGCTTCGGTATGAGAATCAAGGGCTCCGCGAGACTCTCTTTCACGAAAAACAGCGCAGAATGCGCGGTAAAGCTCTGAAAGATTACCTTTTTGATCGTGTAGATCCTAACTCGGCTCAGGTGTTCAGCCCCGCGAAAGTGGCCCAAGCACGCCTGCGCAAGGCAGCTATGGAGACCCAAAAGCAAGAGGAGGCATTAGAGAAGGAGCGACAAAGGTTTGAAAGACAGAAAAAGGTGGCAGAGGTCAAAGCTCTCACTTTGGAGAGGAGAAGGCAGCGAGAGGCAGAAACGGAGCAAAGACGACAGGCAAAAGAAGCCAAACGGCAAAAAAGGGAGAAATTAAGGCAGATACAGAAAGAGCTCAGGCGAAACAACCGGGAAACAGTGTCGGAGATGGAATCTGTTCCCCGTGTGGCGCCACAAACTCGCGAGAAGAGTCCGGGTGTACGAGACGAGATTATCGTCGCCATTTCGGCTCTACCAGAGCCGCCGACAGCGCCGGAAAACTTGAGATCGCGCACTTATGAGCTACAAAAAGGTCCAAGGTCGGTGTCGGCTACTTTTTCCATTCCCCAAAAGCCATCTTTAGCTGTCGAGAGCGATCGAGAGATGGTGGTTGCAATTCGAGGACTTGGGCGATCGGGACGCAACAGGCGGCGGCCAAGGTGGCTTGATGACTTCGAAATGAATTGAATGGTATCTCTAGGCATAGATACTATACCTGCTTCAATTTGAGGATATTCAAAATGACTGAGGTGGAGTTTTGGTCTGTTTTTCGCTGGAATGCAAGGGGGCAGAAATCCGGCGAATCACCCGATCCGGCGCATCACCAGGAAATCCCTTAGCCATCAGAACCTTCCTTCAAGGACATTAAGGAGGCAGGAGCACCTGTGTGGTATTCTTCCCTCCAGAGCCTCAAAGTGCTACACTCTCCCATCGACTGGGAGGTGCTCCAATCCCCCAAAGACGGGAGGTGTGTCGCTCTCTATGGCCTTTCGGATGCTACCGATCTGCGCCTGGCTCTTGTTCGCTTCTTCGACTCGTGACATGTCCACCGTACAGTAGAGACTATCGCTGACGGCTGTTCGTGCCGATTTTGCTGCTGGCACATTGCCTCGGTTCATTGTCTGAGTCCTCGGCGATGACCCTGCAGCGCTCGCATACGACATCTGCGGACTGCTCTGCAGAGAAGATGCGGGCGTAGTAAGGGTCTCTAGCGCGCTCGAATGTGACGAAGCTCGTCCCTCATCTCCTTCCCTTGTTGATCCATTTTCTGAATCATATGCTGTTGCTTGACAATGATCTCATTTTGCGCATCAATCGCTCGGCTGAGCCTTTGCGTTTCTTGACGTGACTCGACCAAGAGCTCAAGAGCTTTCTGGAGCATGGCTCGACCTTCGTTCGCGACGCTGCTGCTGCTGACAAGTTTGCGTCGCTCGCTCGTGTCACTGGTCGCGACATCGTGGCCTCAGTCTGAGGCCACGCGTGTTGCAGGCCTCGTCGCACGCGTTGTCTTCTCCGCTGGATCATCGAGCTGTCGCGCGGCTTCTCGAATTTTGGTGCTTGGCCTCACGACGCGTGTCGATCTTTTCGCGGGTGTCGATGCAGGCGACGCGCTTCGCCCCACTCCCCTGTCTTCCAGTTCATCGACTGATAGCAGGCTGCTCGTCGCCTCCGGGATGTAGTGCACCCCACGTACTATTGTCGACCTTGCTCTTCCTTTCTGTGAGACGTAAAAGATCCTCACATCTCCTTTCCCTCTTGAACGAACCTCGGAGCCGTCTGCAATCTCAACACTTGTCTTTGTAGGGGACAACTTTGAGATAAATTGGTCTTCCCTTGGGGTGATATGGACGGAAGCACAGCTGTCGAGATACCATTGTGGAGGGGCTGTTACTTTTGTGTTCGGAAGCAAGTAGGTAGATCTCTCAGATTCACTACCACTGTCTTCAAGGATCCTGACCGCGTTTGCGTTTTCTTTGCTATCCATGGCCTCTCTCGCCTTCGCTTTTTCAGAGGCCAGCCAGGTCCTCCCTGCTTTGGTTTGGTGCCAAATTGCACAATCATGCTTGAAATGCATACCGCCACAAGACCAGCACCCTCCTGCCTTCTTCAGATACTCCTCCTTGCTATCATCGCCACCATCCTGTGCTTTGGACCTGTTGTTCCCTTTGTTCCATGCACTGCGGCCGCGACCCGCGAATTGTGCGGTTTCTCCCTTGATTGTAGTATCGACGAGTTCCAACTCTTTGCTTTCCAGAGAGCTCTGCACCTTTTCCATTGTCAACGTCTCTGTCGAGGCGTTCAAGATCTCGACCGTAGTGTTAAAGGCGCCGTCCATGCTCATTTGCAAGAAGCAAATCAATAGCTGTTCATGGATAACAATGTCCTTGTCTTGGCTATTAATCTGAGCTCGAAGTCGCTTTAGGTCGTCGACCTTCTCCTGCACAGTTCTATTCGTCTGCGTACTAATGTCGTATAGCATTCGGATCAGCTGTCGAAGGCGCGCTTTGTTCGATGTCGCATATCGCTTAACGAGGGACTGATAAATTGCTCGTGGATCGGTGAGATGGTTGACTGAGTTCTTGTGGATCTGGTCAATACTCTGTCGTATTTTCATTTTCGCAAGAGAGTCATTTTTAATTTCCGCAGCATTCTCTCCTGGCGTTGATAAACCTGACGATTCCGCTGTTGCCTTACCGGTGACGCAGCTCATAAGATCGTCACTCAACAAGCTATCTTCAAGATCCATCTTCCAGCTGTCAAAGGAGTCTCTTCCATCAAGGATGGTTCCTTTGTAGTCTTTCTTGCCCATAGTGCCGGGTCTTTGCTGTCAACCGTCGATTCTTGACGAAAAAGTGTTCTGTCGATTCTTGATGAAAAAGTGTTCTCATATGCCGAGTTCAATCGTGCAGTGGGAAGCATAATAAAAGCAACCGGGCTCATAACCTGTTGCGATTGAACTTGCTTCTATTCAATTCTGTCTGACAGCGCTCAACATACATATATACATAGTGGCACGTCCGTGCCACTATCCAGTGACTCACCACTTGTAAGTGCTGCCTAAACATGTCTTGGTCCATGTCTCATATCAAGTCAACAGTTGTCCAGGTCGCTATGGCCTTATTATCACTTGGCCTGTTGCGCTTCTTAGGCACCATACAATCCATCACGATCGAGGATATGGGAAGACGGGGCTGATTTTGCCGCGCTGTGGACTCTTTGATATGGCTTGAGCTGTATTTGTGTCACGAGCTGCGCCAGTGGACCCGATTGAACTGGGTCCGGAACTTGACCTTCCGGCACCTGCACCGCCGTTGTGGGACCATGTAAGGCGCACACACACACAACTAACAGAGAGTGAAGAACGGGGCCAATCATTCAATTCATTGATCTCTGAGGATTCCATTTCGCAAGCTGTGGTCATCCCCAGTCCTTAAATAGCTCCTACTGACGCATTGAGTCCTCGCCTCCAATTTAGGATGACACAGTGGGGGTTTATGCGCTTGACATGGAAGCACTTGCCGCAGAGTTCGATTTCGATAAAGATGAGCGTCGCATTCGTTGCGCCCCCCATTTTCTGAACTTGGCAGTCCGGGCTATGATGTACGGGAGCAAGAGCGACAATTTCGATGAGCTGCTTGCTCACTGGGGTGATAATGACTTTATGATTGAAGACGACGAGCAGCGACAGCTGTCTGACGCTATCAATGAGCTGGAGAATGACGAAAATTTCAGTGATATGAGCATGGATGAATCCTTGGAGGTCGAGATAGCCCCAGAAGAGAGCCAGGATCGGTTCCTAGTCCCTGACATCATCACCGCGGAGAAAGTGGACCAGTGAATTCAAACGCCCCGCCGTTGCCTGAGCCTGCCCCTGCCTAGCCTTGCCTAGCCGTGCCTCGACAGCGAATTCTGGGTATCAAGCCTGCCTCGGCAGCTAATTTTCGGTGGTTGCCTGCCTCTGCCTCATCGGGGGGGAGGACCCTAGCCTGCCTAGACAAAGGGGGTGGCTAGGCTGGGCTGGGCTTGGGTAAAATTAGGTGACTCAAACCCAAAAGTAAAGATGCTTGCGCACACTACAGCAGGCGAAAAGCGACTTGCTTTCCCGCCTGTTTCCGACAGCAATTTACGTCCCCTTTTCCATCATGGCTACCAAAATAGTATGCAAACGAAGGCATCGACCCCATCGTCAACATATCAATTCCATCGATAGCACTAATATGGCTTCTTGCACCGGAACAGATAGCGACAACAGCTCCGAATTAACTACACTTGTGTCCGGTGATACGCCAACTCTCCCTGGCCAAGAACAACCTTCCATTAGGGCACTTTTTGAAGCCCAGGATGACGCTGCGTACGACCTAGCGGTGGCCCAGATACCACGAGACCATCGAGTACGAGTCAAAGGGATATGGTACGTGCGGTATGAGCCGTATCGTCATAGAAGGTCCCGCCGTTCAGCTTGGTATTGGGCTAAGGAGCAGGCCGAAGAGTTAATCCGGACATCAAAAGGCAAGCATCTACTCATAATTCATATGGGCAAATATTTACATTTGCAGGCTTCGATGATAGCGGAAAAGAATTACGAAACCGCAAAATCTGGAAGTGTAAGCACTGTAGCGAAGTCCAATTTGCAGATGCGAACTCCCAGAATAAACCAACCCACCTCCTTGTTCATGGGATCTCCAAACACGGCCGGAAAACCCCTCGTGAATGGGTCCAAAGGTCCTCCTTAGCCCCCTCGACGAGCGACAGCGGCGACTATCATGAATATACCACGCCAATTCGTCAGTCGGGATCATATGTGCAGTTGGCCACGACTGTCAAGAGAGCCCCTTTTGAGGAAGCTTTAATTGCCTTTTTTGTAGTCTGCCAGATAGCGCTTAGACTCGTTGCGGACGAGCTATTCGTAGGCTTTCTTCGAATAGTATACCCATCGATCGACAAATTGCTACCGGGCTGTGGGAATACATTACGAGCCCTAGTTTTGGAGGCATTCAACAAGCGGAAGGAACACCTAAAGGAGGTTCTGGCTCGGTCAGTCAGCAAGATTCACTTCTCCTTTGACCTTTGGACGTCTCCAAATCATCTGGCCCTCCTCGGCGTAGTTGCTCATTTTATTGATGAGTTTGGTCAGAATCAATCGGTATGTTTACTTCAGTCAAGATTGGATGTAGTGAGTAGTGACTTAACCGGCTTTCATTTTTAGATTCTGATTGCGATACGACAGTTGCATGGCTCCCATTCCGGTGAGAACCAAGCAGAGGTCATAAAAGAGGTTATTCAGGAATACAATCTCCAGAATCGAATTGGTTATTTCGTTACCGACAACGCTTCTAATAATAATACTGCTATCGACTCGCTCATCGCCCGCTTCCTTCCCCATTTGACGCCAAAGCAACGACTGGGTCGACGTCTACGCTGCCTTGGCCACGTTATTAACCTCTCTGCTAAAGCCTTCTTATATGGCACAGAATTTGATGCTTTCGAGAAAAATGCCGAGGCGTTCAAGGAACAGTCATCACTGCTGAAAGAACTACACCTTTGGAGGAAAAGAGGTCCAGTTGGCAAGCTTCACAACATCGTGACCTTTATCTGTCGGACACCTCAACGCCGAGAGAAATTTGCGAATATCCAGAGCCAATCCGAAGACTTTGCCACCGAATTCGATGGCTTAAAGTTAGTGGTCGACAACGCAACTCGATGGAACTCCCTTTACTTAATGATCGAGCGCGCCATCAAGCTACGAGATCGTATTGATCGCTTCTGTATTGATCATGCGGAATTCATGCACGGCTCATCTAATAAGAAGGCGCTGTCGATGGAGGAACAGGAATCCTTACTCAAGCACGACTCCCTGACTGCCGACGACTGGGCGGTTTTGACGGAGATTGTAGCTTTCTTGGAGAAGTTCTATACTCTTACCAAGCGCGCCGAGGGAAGCAAATTGTCATCTGATCGGGGCGTGTTGTCCGACTATTTGACGACCCTCAATGTCCTTTTGAAGCATGCCAGGGAATACCGTGACGACATTAATTTCCGGGCCGAAAATCCAGATCTTACCTCCCCCGGCATCCGCCAATTGCGTGTATGTATCGTCAATTGCTGGACGAAGCTTGATGAGTACTTTGCATTGGTCAATGATACGCCGGCCCATTACGCTGCCATTGTTACCAATCCTCAAATGAAATGGAAGTACTTTGAGAGGCAGTGGAAGGACGCGCATCTGTGGAAGGATGCCACCCTCCCCGAGTCCTGGCTGCCGGGTGGCAAAAGGGCATTAAATTCACTGTGGGAAGAGTATAAAAACCTACCTGTGGCAGACGCATGTGCTGGTTCTAAGAGGGCCAGGACTCCGGATGAATTCGAGCGTGAAACAGATATGACCCAGTGGGATGAGGACGAAATGGATGAGCTCGAAACCTGGCTTTCAATGAAGGTTTTTAAGCTCGATGACGACGACACTCTTCCAGCTTATTGGCTACGGCAGTCTAAACAGCCTGCAACCCAGCGGATAGCGAAAATGGGTCTCGATATGGCCTCAATTCCCGCAATGTCCAGCGACTGTGAAAGGGTCTTTTCTCAGTGCAAGCTTATGATTACGGGGCAGAGAAATCGTCTCAAACCAGACATTGTTGAAGCTACACAGTGTTTGCGGATGTGGTTGATTATGGAGAAGAAGATATTAGGATCTTGGAAAGGGAGAGGCAATTGGAAAACCCCACTTGAGCTGTATATATCCGAATAGCTTCATATTCAGTGATTTTCGCTATGGGTAAGCAAGCCTACCCTAGCCTGAGCAAAATAAAATACTTCGAACACCCGTTAAGTTGCCAATGCAAGAGGCTTAACGGCTGAATATCCAGCCCGAAGGGTGAATATCGTTTACCTGCATTCGACTTTCCCTAGAACCCCCCTTCCGCCTGCAGCGACCAACCAGCTGTATGAACCACTTCCTGGTAGGCCCAGTCTAACTATATACCCTATAGTACCTCCCTCTTCCCTGTAGCTTGTAGAAGACGACGTTTAGTCACAGTAGAGTGGTGGATACGGTGGATCGCTCAGCTGTTGACCCTGACGCCGTTGTTGGTCAGCGAGGCGCATCTTCATCCCTGTCTCATAGTTAGACGTGAATGCAGTACATAGGAAACGCAGGCGTATAACCTTCCGTCGGCGTGTGGTTATAGAGGCTCTGGCGATCGAATGGCGCCTCAAGGAGTAAGCCCTGGAGCGAGGTAACCCGTGAGACGGCAACATAGCTAATACCGGCCTGGAAGTCGCGTGTAGCGAGATCAGTAACTATTTTATCCTTCGTTAGGCTCTGGCATTTGTGAACAGTAATAGCAAACGCCACGATTAGGGGAAACTGCGTGCGAGCGCAGGTCTCGTCACCCACAAGGAAGTCTCGCCTGAGTGGGAGGATGGGCGAGATTTTCCTGCCCTCGTTAGTTAGATATGGCGGTCCATCGTAGCTATCAAAGTCCACCATAATAACGGCTGGGGGGTCTTCCAATGGATCGGCGCCGGCGCTCCAGGCGATATCGTATACAGTACCTTGAGCACCGTTAACTAGGCCAGCTGGTTGCCACAGATTAGTAGTGAGCATCACCCTGGTGCCCTTAGCAACAGGGAACTTGTTAGATAGATTGCCAGCATTGTCGCTTGATGCCTGCCCCGCGCCCTTGCCCTGATTCTTTGCCTCCACCTGTATTGCCGGGGCGTTGAGGTGCACCATATGCTCGTGGTTGTATTGGTTGACTCGGGCCTTTGTAGAATACACTCGCAAAGCGGTCCTGAAGCTGTCAACTTCGCTCTGCGTTAGCCTGGCCTGCACCCGATTGCTAAGGAGGTTCCAGGATGATATAGATAACTTGACATCGCGCAGTTCCTGCAACGCCTGACGGAACTGGGCCTGATCATCACCAGCCTGGCGCTGTACCGTGGTCAGGAACACGGTGCGGTCAAATAACTGGTAGGCCACCTGCCCTCTCCTTTCCAACGAAGACAGGCCGGTGCTAGTCGAATACAGGGGCTTCTGTCGGACTGGTGGTAATTGGAAGAAATCGCCCACCAGCAGGACGCTCACACCACCAAAGAACTCGAGGTTACGCTGCGGAAAGGCCTGCCGCAGACGGGAATCGATTCGCGCGAGCTGCTCAAGCCCTAGCATGCTCTTTTCATCGATAACGAGGTATTTAATGTGCCGTAGGCGGGACTGCAGGGCGGCTGCGTCGGCTGGGGGAAGGTCGGTAAAAGTACCTCCTACTGGGAGGCGTAGCAACGAATGAATGGTGCTGCCCTGTATCTGGTTACTCGCAACGCCTGTTGGCGCCACGCGGCAAATAGGGCTAAGATTCGGTAGGGCGGCTGCCTGGAGATGGGATGAAAGCACCTTGATAAGGAATGACTTGCCTGTACCACCACCACCATATCGCGCAAGACGGGAAGAAGTGTAATGAACTGCTCCTCTCCGGAATGGTTTGCCACCGGCCGAAGCGCAAGGAGAGCTTTCCGTCGTGTTTCTTGTACGTGGTCGACAAAGTGGGAGCAAACTCCTAGAAGAAGGAGCCGATTGGGGGATGTCCAAATGTCAAGCGAGAGGTGAACTTTGGATTTTGCTGACTGGAGCGTCATTCGCACGATATCCTTGGCCCACTGGAAATGATTGTCAATGATTCGTGGAATCGTCGAGTGAGCGGAAGGGAGATGGTTCTTCGCGACCGGGTTCAAGGTAGAAATGAAGAGATGAAATTCACTGGATTCGACAATTCTGTAAGGAAGGTTTCGTGCGACGATCAGCCATGCTAACGCTTTGCTGATTTTGTCTTGGTCGAGATAGCGTTTGAAGACCTCCGACTCAATCTCCGTTGTACGGCCCAAGTCCTGTGCTTGCTGGTAGAGTTGCTCAAACCCCTCAAAGATGGACGATTGAAGCGGAGTCAAATCTTCCACTACCCGAATTTCGTGCTTACGCTCAAGATGTTTGCGAAAGTTGGTGGTAACTGAAGTGTTATACGGGTTCTTCTGGGGACAATGACGGCAATAATTAGAGAAGGCGATTCCGTCCCTTAAACTCTTCCTCTCCTTCTGCTGCCATACGAGCATGCTTCCAGGTTGCAATGGCGGCTTTGCCGCGTGTATTGCGAGACCTAGACGTCGAAGCGTCCGACAAAATGGATTCAGAATCGAAGAAGGATAACACACTTTCAGAATCCATAAGTAGCTCATTGTGGATTCGTCTCGTGGGTGAGTGTGTGTCACGCGCCGGAAGGGCTTGGCTGGTGTCACGCGCATAAAGCCCCCATCGTGTCATCCTAAATTGGAGGCGAGAACTCAATGCGTCAGTAGGAGCTATTTAAGGACTGGGGATGACCACAGCTTGCGAAAGGGAATCCTCAGAGATCAATGAATTGAATGATTGGCCCCCGTTCTTCACTCTCTGTTAGTTGTGTGTGTGTGCGCCTTACATTTTGATCTCTCTCCCCTTTAGGGCACAGAGACCGTTGAACGGGACCGGCTTGAATCATGGACTTGTCACAGCTTCCTCAAGAACTGGCCAGAGCAGTGGAGAGCCACATGTACCAATCCCAGAATGCGGGCCCTATATCGCAGACAGCACTCCAATCTTCGGCGGATGTTCTCCCTGTGGAGGAATCTGATGTGTTGGTGGGGAAAGTGAAGTTATCGTCGTGTGGGTTTTAGCGAGGTTCAAGGCCATGGGACCTCTGGACAATGGCCTGGCCGGGACCCTGGTCAGTGGCGCTATTCGGCCAATTATTGAATGAGTATTGAAATACTATTGATCCATATCCATACCCTGTCCATGCCATAGTATGGAAAGGGTATTTCCATACTTTGGTATGGAAAACCACCCTGCGTATAATAGAAGCCTACCCTAGATAGCTATCCGGATTTGCCCGCGCGACTTGCAGAGCAGCTCGGTAACCGTAGCTTCGCTAATAAATCGAGTCGGTCTGAGGGCTGTAGAACTACTAGTTTTGACCTTATATAATCTCCTACTAGCTATGCTCCTAGTGATATTTAATATTGGTAAGGGCTAGACCTGTACTGTTAATCGAGTTTGGATAGTGCGTCTGGCGGCTGCGAGGAGAGCAATGGGTCTTGCGCATAATGACCTAACAACTAATTGTATAGGATTTTTCCCACACCGAATAGCTTACAAACGGAGACAAAGCGCCCTTATCTCTAATCTATAGCATATTTCTGCCGTCTTGTGAGCAGTACAACAACCAGATGGCCGAAGTCTCGATCGTAGGTAACCGCACCGTATCGCACGCCATCAGCAGGTACCACGCTGGCACTCTCCGCAGTTGAAAGACTAGAAGTAGAAAGTAGCCATGATTCCTTGGACACGGCCTCCCACGCGCTGTGCCAGGTTCCCCGACATCTCAAGGCAGAACAACGTACTGCGGGCGACACTTGGCGGGCGCCTTTGCACACCCCAAAAGGGATCATTGAATACATGCGAAGTGTGACGGTACAAGGCACGAACGAGGTCGAGTGCGGCTTGGACAAAGTGATTCTCTACAAGGAGAGAAAGGGGAAAGAAAGAGCTTCGTAAGGAAGGCTCTTACTTTGGCTAGTTGTACAATTTTCACAAGTGAGACATGCATGATGTTCCTTCACACGAAGCTTGCGTCAAAGTCGTCCATTTGCGGAGCTTCTTACTATTCGCGGTTCGCTCGTAGTCGTTATTTCCTATAAGGCACACACACACACAACGAAACAGAGAGTGAAGAACGGGGGCCAATCATTCAATTCATTGATCTCTGAGGATTCCCTTTCGCGAGCTGTGGTTATGCCCAGTCCTTAAATAGCTCCTACTGACGCATTGAGACCTCGCCTTCAATTTAGGATGACACGGTGAGGGCTTTATGCGCGTGACACACAAGATGTTGAAGGACAGAGCAAGGACGGCTTGAGTCTGCGGCTCGTGTCGTGGTTGCTGCCATCCTGTCTGTGGCCTGCTAAATGACTCTGCTATGGCATTCGACAACCTTAAGACTCTATCAATATGAGAATATAGTTGTGACCGCTAGAGCAAAAATAATCCAGAAGGCAGTATAGTATACGTAGATGGCATCTTACAAGAGGTCGCACGACTCCTCCGTACGTCAGGCGGACATCAAGAAGCCTTGTCAGTCCCCTTGCCCTTGCCCTGTGCCGGAGCCTGACTTGGCGCCTGCACTTGAGCAGCAGCTTTTCTAGTTTGGGCTTGAACAGCCTCAACTTGAGCTTTAGCTCGTTCAGCTGTAAGACCAGGCGTTGTTCGTTGAAGCTCGGCAACCATGTCTTCAACTGTAAGACCGACATCTAGGCCAGTTCGAATACGGCGGGTTCTGCTTGGATTGCTCTCTGGCCTATCTGCTGCTTTTTGATTTTCCGCCTCGACTTGAGCTGCGCCTTCTTTAGCTTTTTGAAGTCTAGATTGAACAGCTTCAACTAGAGCTCCAGCTTCTTCAGCTGTAAGACCAGGGCTGTTTCGTTGAAGATTGGCAGCTATTTCTCCAGCTGAAAGACCGCTGTCTAGAGCAGCTATAATACCCGAAAAAAGTAGTTGTTGGGGAGTACGCTAGAATTGCCAGCCGTATCAGCATGCCGCCAACCATCAGACTCTTCATCAGTCAAGTGCTCTAGGAACTTACCGAATCTTGTTCCCTGCCATTTTCAATGCCACAACACCAATCCTGCAGAGTCATGGATTTGAGTTGTCTTCCAACGTTACAACAAATACTTTTAATAGATCCACCAATCGCAACAGCAGCCAGTCCACCAGCTCCCACTCCGCCAGTAGAAGGTCCTTGACAGAGAGGTCCACCATCAAAACCACAAGCGGCTCCAGCAGCACCACCGACAACACCACCAAATGCTCCTCTTGGTGCTATATATTGGTCCTGTACTGGGGATGCTTGCCCTAGCCCGGTGAGGACAATGAAATGAGCAATGGAAAGCTTCATGCTGGCTAAGAGGTACTCAAAAAGGAGGATACCAAAGGAAGTGAGATAGAATCGATGATAAATGTAAGTTCGAATCACGGAGTAGTTCTTGGCAGTGGATGATGGCGCAACTATAAGTAAAAAGTAGCATGCCCAAATTTCTTGCCTTCGAGGTGAAATCCTCGCCTTTTATAACTTCCAACCGCCCAGTGCTTTTTGGCAATTGCTAGACCAGTATCGAGAGTTGCCGCACAGCATTAAAATTAGTATGTACACAGCACAGTAATAGTATAGATTAGTGTTTGCACTTAGGAGCATTGGTTCACAAGGCTGTTCATGGCCATTGATGGTTCGCCTGATCTGACTCGCGAATGACCAAGTCAGTTCATTTGCGGCTTGATCCATCCGAGTCTCGACCGAAGATGAGCAATGCAGTCAAGGTAAAGTCTAGACGGACCTAGTTGAGAACCCTGCGATGGTCCGGTTAGTCTGGGACCCCTCGAGTCCTCGACTAGTTGTGACTGCGACTAGTCGTGATGGAGGATGCGCAGTGGCGGCGACCGAGATGGCAGCGGGAAGCGGAGACCCTTCAGCGCGTCGTTGCACGAAACAAAGAGCCGGGGAATATCCTGCAGTGGACAGCTGAACAGGCTGAGGATATACCGTGCAAACTTCATTTTTTTTATTTGGGACTCGCGAGCTCGAACCACCCGCCATTAGGAATAAAATAATACGTCAAACCCTAGAGCAGGGGTGCAAGGGTAGCATCAGCGATACGATACGATAATTTTATTACGCCGAGCCAAAAGGGCAACTAACGCTTTTCGTACATGTACCCTTCCGAAGCTTTGTCATGACTTCCCAATGCCCATAATGTCCTGCTGGTGCCGGAGCCGGGCACATGCTTCAGCAGCCGAGGATAGGACGCTGAACACTTGGAGAAATTGGCCTTCAAGCAGGGCTGGTACGGGACAATCAAGGAAGTTGGAGATGGAAAGCGCAAGAAATGTGGAGTTTTTGGGCGGTTGAGAGTCAAACGAAGGTACTGTATCCGTAACTAGCTAAGCTTTAGGGATAGTCCCTCGGGGCGGCATCAACTCATTCATTCATTTGTTTGGTTCGGGGGGGAGGGTATAAGGACCTCCCTCCGGGAAATAAATCCAAGTCCCTATAAAGTGGGGGCGAGACGAGTAAAATCCTCCTGCTGTGGGTCCAATTTACCTGAAGTTTCGACTCCAGCCGTTGAACCTAGCTGAAATTTCCCCAGCTAATTGAGTAATTTGAGTTTGCCTCGACGGGTTCCAACTCGTTCCACTTTCAGGGTCCCCCAACCGCATTGTTATCTTGCCCCTAGTCCCACATCCAAAGGTTACTTGTAGCAGCTTCTAGACCTTAAACCCTGGGATCTCTGCGAGCCTGATCGGGTGCTCATGCGATATCGGTCCGGATTTTGTCATGCGCGGTTCAGATCAACCCAAGCCGGAGTGGTCCGAATGGAAGCCCTATGGGTCAGCGTCGTCCGTTTAGCCCTGACTTGAACGGTGAAACGGTAGCTCTGACTTGAGCTGCTGAACGCCTGTTTACTGATTCATGCGAAAAGGGGCCTAATTGCTCGAAGTTTTCGATGAATAGAGACGCCACAATTTATGCACTGCCCAAAATCTAACTGCGTTTGACTCCGCCACCCGGGTTGTAGGGCTGGGGCCATAATTCATGCCGGACATTCTCGAGTAGCATTGAGAGTTGTTGTCCGCACCAGCGGACTGGGAAAAGAAGGAGTGAATGATCTATTGATCTCTATGCCTTGAGGAACGAAAGGCCTTCTAACGCACCCCGCAGACCCCGCCCTCTCCTTCCCCCTGGGCTTTTAAACGCCCCTTCTGAGGTAGACAAAAGTTCCGGGCAACCCCGCTACACCCCGCTTTTAAAAAAAAAAGTACTTTACGCTCCTACTCTTCCTAGTCGTATTTAAGGCTTAGTAAGCACGATAAAATTCTAAAACCTAGATTATTATATAACCTACTTAGATATAATTATTATATAATTTTTAAACTTACATTTAAACAGTTACTTTAAGTTAAATAAAACTTAATAAATACTTTTAAAAAGGACTACTATATAATTAATAGCTTATAAATAAAGCTATAAAATACTTATAAAATTAAAAAAAAGTAATTTTATAAACTTTAATACTATAACTTTATCTTGTAAAAGGATTTCATATTTTAAACTATTTTTAGTTAGTATAAATAAATCTTAACATTAAATAAAGTAAATTTTAAAACTACTTAAATTAACAGTTTACTTTAAAAATATATAATGCTAAATAATTATTATAAATAAGAGCGTGCTGAGCTAAACTAACTTTTCCCGACCGCTACCTGACAAGATGAACCAGTTTCCCTTGCAAAGGCCCCATGGTTTCACATAACGACACCTGTCCACGGGCAGTTGTCTCTGCTGTAGACGCCACTAAAGTACATCGCAAGATGTCAGTACAAGTGTCCCGGTAGATCCTCCCCGCAACAGCCGTCCAGTCAGCTCATCCAGCATTTCGACGGCTCAAGGCGCATTTCGTTCGTGGCCCTCACCCGTCAGCGGGGAAATTTTGGGCAGATGTGGTCAACCCTTGGTTTTCACCGGTCAGAATTCTCTCATCCCCTCTGCCAAAGCTACCAGAGCTTTATATCCATCCTCATTGCACCGAGGAAAGGAAACCGGCCGAGGGGTGGCGGCAGGGAAAAACCCTTCGAAGGAATCAGAGGCTGTCGAGCAGCTTGCCTTCAGGGAGAAAAACCTCCGCGACCGGCCACCGTTGTTTAGAAGAGCTTGTCTTCCAATACCCTTGGCTCCTTGGTTCCGGAGGAGGCCATGGGGGTCCGAGTGGACGTTGTGTCGGGACCAGCTCTGCAGAGGAAGATGAGCTCTCCAAAGTCTTCCTCTGTGCTGTTAAGGCCCCGATGGGGTCTCACAGCAAAAGCGTGGTCGGGTGGCCTGCAAATCCCACCCCGCGTAACAAGCCGCTAACAGCTCCGCGGGGTGAAGAATTTTTACAGGGGAGAGTTGTATTATAAGAGGTAAAAGTTAAGAGGTAAGATTTAGGGTAGCGGGGTAAAATCACCTTGCCCGGAACTTATGCCACCCCACTGTACTGCCACCCACCAACTTTATGTTTGGGCACATATAAAGTCCCTTTCTTCTCCCCTGAAAATCCTCCTTTCTCTTCCTCATCCTGTTCTACACATCTCTCATTTTCTCATTCTTCTTATCAATCGTTCACTTTACTTCATTGACTGAAGTTCACTCTTTACTTAACAATGTCTCTCTCTAAAGTCGCATGGCTCATCCTAGGCACAGCTGCTCTGGCCGCAGCTCATGGGCACATCGATCGAATCGACATTGATGGCAAGTCCTATGGTGGATTCCTGGTCGATCAATACCCTCATGAACAAAACGTCCCTGATCTCATCGCGTGGTCAACTGCGGCTACTCAGGACGGCCCTGTTCAAACCTTTGACTACAACCAGCCGAATATTATCTGCCACCAGGATGCCAAGCCTGGTGCTCTCGCTGGCGAGGTGGCTGCTGGAGGCAATGTGACGATTCACTGGAGCAAATGGTTCGAAGATCACCGCGGTCCGGTAAGTTTCTGGAGCAGGAGCGGACCATGATGGGCCCAGGATCATGTTGCAACAGAAGTTGTTCGAATCCAATCAGAATGCTAACACAGAGTAGGTCATCAGCTACCTTGCGAACTGCAATGGGAGCTGCGCTTCTGTGAACAAGACCGAACTTGAGTTCTTCAAAATTGAAGAGGCTGGTCTTCTCGACAACAGCAAGTCCCCCGGAAGATGGGCCAGCGATGAGCTCATGGCTGCCAACAATACTTGGACGGTCAACATCCCTTCCGACATTGCAGCAGGCAATTATGTTCTTCGTCATGAGATCTTTGCACTGCACCTCGCAATGGGAGACAATGGTGCGCAAGCTTACCCGCAATGCCTCAACTTGAAGGTGACAGGTGGTGGCACTGCTACACCGAAAGGCATTCCTGCCACCCAGTTCTACACACCAACCGATCCCGGCATCCTAATTGATATCTTCAACAATATTGCCACTTATGTGATTCCAGGCCCAGCCCTCTACAAGGGCAGGGATGCAGCACCTCCGACTATTGCCGTCCACCCCACCGGAGCGTCTTCCACCGCGTTGTCTTCCTCCCCAGCCCGGACGACCCTCTATGCAGCGCCTCAGGGTTGTGGATATGGTCCCTACGAGAACTCTTCTCAAATCAATGCTCCGCACGATCCACTCTCTATGCGCGGGAAAGGCCGGCCCAAGGGCTCATTGAACCTCGAGGCAGCAGGAGGTCGTAACGGCACGCGGAGAGAGCCGTCAGCACACAATATCGCGAAATCTGACGAACGCAGCGAGGCCACAAGGTCGCCGCTGTCAACACCGCCGGCGGCTCTCCAAAGCACAAAGACGAAGGCTACGGGTAAGAAGCGCAAGGCTGGGGGCAGGGCTGGGGGCAAGGTTGCTGCTGTTACCATCAACACCGCCGGCAGCGCTCTTGATGTGACCAAACGGGGTTGGATTTGAAGGACGTCCTACAATAGGACTTCCTGCCAAATCTCGCTTTGGCTCACCCACCTTTTTTTTTTTTTTTTTTTTTTTTTTTTTTTTGTTGTATTACGCCCGGAGGGTTCCCCCATAGAGCCACTACGCTAGCCTGTCTACATTCTGTACATGGTTCCATCGCACCTAAAGCCCCACGCTTCTTTTCGTTCGTTTCCAGCCTCATTTGCTGTGACATGACAGGCCTGCTTGAAGGTCAGTTTCTCCAAGTGTTCAGCGTCCTACCTTCAGCGACTGAAGCGCGGTCTGCCAAGTTGAAGGCTGTTGTGTTGTTAGTACGATTGTCCCTTGATCAGCACATGGCCCGTTGCCGGTCCATGCTAAAACGTTTCGTTGCCAATGCGAACTGTATTGTCGCCCGCACAGCCCCCATATCAGGCTGCCACTTGTCGTCTGACTCTGCCTTGCCACCTAGGAAGAAGGACAGATCTCCTATCTTCCCGCATGCATATCGACTCATTATTTCTCGTTGTACCGTCCATTTTCTGCATCGAAAGAGGAAATGTTCCACCGTTTCCGCCGACTGTCCACACGCGCATTCATCCGATTCTGCTGCCCCGATTTTGTAAAGATAGCCGCGATTTGCCAGTTCGAAGCTGTACCAACACTTCCGATTCCTTTCTTTTCAGCTCGTCGTACAGCTTGCGGGTGTGCTTGCCCGGCAAAGCCTTATCGATGCGCTTCGAGTAGTTTCCAACTCCTTCTGGAATCTGACGGACTCGAGTGTGTCCGTTGAGCAGCAAACGTAACGTGGTTGATCTTGCTTGGAACGTTGCTGGTTCGGCGACGCATTCATCTCGTGTCGCTCTTTTCGCTTGCCTTTTGGCCAGTGGCCCGAGAGTGAACTCCTCATTCTTTGCAGGCACCCACCGAAGTCTGACTCTACAGCCTCTTCTCGCCAGGAACTCAACAGATCCTGAAGACCTAGAGGTACACACCTCAGGGCCGTGGCGATCGCCTCGAGTCCTGCCGTGTAGGCATTCTGCTCATCACTTGGGCCGAGAGTGACAGAGTAGCTGGCCAGCACCTCGTCTGCGCTGTCGCGGGAAGCGTCTCGAACGACGCCCCCCAACCCGGCCTTGCCTTTCCTTTGCGACCTAGACGTCGCGATAGCGATGTCCTCCGGGTCATCCGACTTCAGCACCTCCTCGCGGTTCGTCTCATATGTTACCTGCACTCGGTCGTCCCACGGCGCCAGTGCGAACTCGTGGATGATTTCCAGGCGCTTGGTATCTAGTCTTGACATCGCCGAGGCAAGCTTCTGCATTGGCGAGGCATACCTTCTGTTCAGCTTCAGCTTCAAGGATGTCAGGGGATGCGTCCTCGGCATCGTCTGCGTTCTGATCCAGAATCTCGATGCCGCTTGGGCATGGCGTTCTCGAAATGATTGCACGCTGGCCTCGGCCTCGGCCACAGCCGTCGCGACCGTACGGAACCCTCCCGTGATCGCCTGGGCTCCGACTCGCTGGGCCCTCTCGATCCACGTTGCTTCTTTCGTCTTGCATGCATGCGACCAAACGTTGGAGGCATAATCCATGGTCGGCGCTACGGTCGCAGTGAACAGTTGCCTCGCCGTTCGTGGCGAGGCCATCTTCAGTCGTTTCAAGCACATGGCCGCGGTCAGCCCCTTGGCGGCTACTTCGGCGATATGCTCCTTGAAGCGAAGTGTTTGATCCATAATGACTCCCAGCAGCTTCACATTTTCCTTCGGCTTGACATCATTCCCTCTGATGGCGAAAGGCGAGTCGCTGTCGCGTTCTGCGATGCGTGTGAAGTGGATGACGGACGTCTTGTCCACTTCAAACGTGGCGCCGCTGCGCTTCTCCCACTCGAGCGCATCATTGATAATCGACTGAATACCATCTCTGTTCGACTCGGCCGTTGGTCCAGTGACCCAGGCAGAGTAGTCGTCCACGAAGGCGATGGAGCCCACAAGCATTACACGCAATCTTTCGAAAAGTACTCGGAGAGACATTCGCTACGTAGCTGTATCGCAGCTTCTTGGGCCGTCTTTGACAAATACTATCGGCTGACGGATGAAAGCCCTGCGTACGGAGCAGCGATGATACTTCATCCCTCAAGGCGATTAGCACACATTCAGAAACATTGGCCCAAGTCTTGGCACAAACCGGTCCTGGATAGTGGGCGTCTACCCACTTGATCAGGCGATTCGGGATGCCTCGAGCTTTCATCCTTACAAGCAGCCGCTCTTTGCAAACTCCATTGTACGCCCCTTTGACGTCGAAGCTGACGAGACTCAAAACTCTGCCCATTCTCCAAGCCTTGTAGATCCGCTCCTGCAGAAGCACGAGTGCTTGGTCTGCCGACCTGCGTTTCCGTGCACCAAAGTGGTTCGCGGGCAACAGCCCATGAGCTTCGACTGCATAGCTGATGCGTTCTGCAACGACTGCCTCGAGGATCTTGCCAAGGGTTGACAGCAGCGAGATCGGTCGCCACGCCTTGGCCAGAGTGTAATCGTCCTTACCCGGCTTCTTCAGCGGGATGATCTTGGCCGTCCGCCATTG
>KQ030718.1:25394-37093 GCA_000956045.1 Hirsutella minnesotensis 3608
ATTTAATTGACGAAGAGACTGAGGAACACGATGATCATTGGTAAGAATCGTAAGATGGTCCTGTCAAGGGAGTAACACGCATTGTTGTTAACTGGCTTCAAAGGTAGCTCAAGGTAAATGACGTCATTTTCTTTATTCCATACGTATGGAATAAGTTTCCATACGAGGTGTATTCCATATTCCATATTCCATAAGGGCCCGTATGGAATATGGAATATGGATAGAAAGCCTGTCTGCTACTGCGTCCGGGCGTTCGCCCTCGGGCGCCGGGCGGCGGCGAAGCAGCACAAGGCTCGCTTCTCTTTGGAGCAGTGGACCGCCTTGGAAGTCCTGGTCGAGCAACTGGACCTGGTGGCGGCCGCCGTGGAGAAGGGGTTGATTGCCGAGGAGGAGGCCTGCAACGGAGCCGACGGCGAGGGCGACGAGGACCTGACCGCCCTCGACGGCGCCGTCTTTCGGTTCTTCACCTGCTCGCTCATGCAGAAGCTGCCTGGAGACTACTACGAGAATCCGCTCCTCCACTTCGCCGCCGTGCTCGGGGTCGCCCGGGACGGCGAGGCTTGGATCCCCGCGCACAGCCACACCCGCTTCCTCGCCGGCTTCCTCTGGTGCGGCCGAGTGCTGATGCTGGAGTACTTTTTCCGCGACGACACGTACGGAACGGGCGGTGGCGGCAGCGGCAGCGAGAGTGGTGGGGACGACGAGCCCACGGGGGACGACGCGGACCGCGGCGGCGACGACGAGTACTACGAGGGCACGGACAGGCGCGACGCCCGCTTCGCCGCCATCTGCGGCTTCCAGGAAGGCCACCGGGAGTGGCTCGTCGGCGGCACCTACACGCCGTTCAGTGCCATCGTGCGGTGGATGACCTTCGGGAGGGTCTACCGGCAGAACGAGGGCGGGCAGGCCCGGGTGGCATGGAGCCAGGACGGCAAGACGCTGCGGTACGAAGGCGACGACATCACGGTGGCCGGCTTTCAGCAGATGGCCCACGCCATCGCCGCCGAGACGGAGAGCTGGATGGACAAGCTCGTCGGCGGCAAGTGGGGCGAGGTACGAAGGGCCATCGAGCTGCGCAAGATCGCCGACAGGATGTCCATGTTTTCGAGCACCTGGTCAATTGAGGCCCACTCCATTTGCTGCTCTAAAGTGGCTTGGTGGAAAGGCTGGAGAAACTCATGTGTCATTCTTAGCACCTGCCAGTCTTCGTGCGTCAAGGTATCGTCTGCTAGTTCCTTATGGAATTGGTTGAGGAACATGGACAAGGCACCCTCTTGCGCACGGCAGCGTCGAGGAGTTTGAACCAAACATGCGTCGGGAAAGGGTGAGATCCGAGCTCACAGAGAGCTCTCCTTGGGCATGAGGAAGCGCGTCGAATTCCGGCCACCTCCACAGAGAACCTATCCGACAGATTCGGCCGTCCCTCTTCCTGCGACGACAGCCCGCCGCACACCAACAGCACCATGTCGCGGCAAATCAACCCGTAGAGGGGCGTGCTCCGGTGGCTGGGCAATGGCGCCAGCCTTTCCACGATCTGGGCCCCTGATGAGGCTTCATACTCACACATGTCTGTTTCGCGAGAGAAGAACGCGTTGCGAATGGAGTTGGAGATGGTTGGCTTGCTGAAGTCGCCAAAATGCCTTCATGAGGTTGTTCCCTCCCACCATTGCATGCTGGGGGCGCGGTGCGTCGAAACCGGAATAAATATCGGCGCGCGGTTCTACGTAGATGTGCCCCCTAGGAACCTTGGGAAAAGACGGCGATGCCCCTGTTTTCTATCCCTTAGTGTCTCGTCTTCCTGACTCGTGTGCTAGCTACTATAGATCTAATTCTCCTTCTCCTAGTCTTGGAAGCTGGAGACTATTAGGAAACTATTGATATTACTATATTAGAAGACCTATAGGAACTGCAGGACGGAGCGGCCAATGCACGGATTCCAAACGCCATTATCCCAGAGACGGTGCGCATCAACTACACGGCGACCTCGGGCAGAGGGCTGCAGATGTTCGTCTACGACAACCCGCTGCGGGAGCTATATCGAAAATAGCTATCGATAGTTAAAAAGTTAAGAGTATTAAATAGGGGGCGAAAAGATAGTAAGACCCGTACCTAACCTAACTACTATAACGCAAGCTAGCTATTTAACTATAACCTTAGTATAACCTCTTAGCTAGTATCGGCTTAAGCGGCCATTGACTAGCAAAGCCGTATGCCATTAAGTTCAAAAAGCTTCGCTTGCCGGGTAGGGGGAGAGAGGCCGAGCCTTACATTATGAAAAGCAGGGGAAGTCACTCAATGGGATCGTCCTGATGTTGAGAAGCAGGTCCGATCTAGGAAGTAGGCTCGGCGGAGACATGATAAGCTTGGCCGACCTATGCAGGGAGCTAATGCAAGTTGAAGAGGTTGGAGAGGTTAGGAGAGGTTGGAGAGGTTGGAGAGGCAAGAAGGTCTAATAAGAGGGTATAAGGATATTGACGGAATGGGGGTATAAGGAGGGGACGCCTTCCTAGGGAGATGTAAAAGGAACAACGATTTGTAACACGAAGAGACTTATACGGCATTTTCTATCTATTCAAGCTAAGTGACTTCTCTACCCGTATAGTAACTCTCTTCGCGAGACCTGAAGCCCGTTCCCGAATTCGTGTATGCAGACTCAAGGAGATGGATTCATTCCATCGAGTAATGTTGTCGATCCCCAACGCCTTCTCTGCGACGTCTTCCCAAGCGTCGTTTCGAATCGTCGAATTACGAATGAAAACAGCGATGTTGTGGAGTTTCCCTAACGGACCGATAGTCCTCCAGCCGGCGGAGTCACGAAACTCCTTGCGTCTGCCACCACGTTTTCGGCTACTTCCTGACAAAAATCTATCGTGCAAGGCATCTGCGACGGTCGTTTCGTTCATCTCATCTTGCGCCTCTTTCATCGCAGCCTGCAGAGCGTCCTCACTCGTGGCAAGAAGGAAGGCTTGCAACGATAGGTTGATGATGTGACCGGCGCATCGCGTTCGGCTAGCGACTGGATCAAATGCCCGCCCAAATTCCTCCTTCAAGTCATGGGCAAGCTGACGAAGACATGTATCATTCTTGGCATCATTGTCTCCGGTGACGTAGCCTAACTTATGGGCGAGGCCAAAGTTGCGGATGATGGTCATCAAGTGATGTGCCATAGCAGACCCGGCGTGCGAGTGTCGAAGGTTCGGCAGGCCCAACAGCGCTTTACGAAGCGTGTACCGCTCGTCGACCCATTGAGCGTGAACGGCAATGAAGGCCTTACGCTGAGGAGAGGACCAAACGTCCCAGACATCCCAATAATAAATAAATACATAATTTTGCTATATTCTTACGTATTACTATGGCGAGCCTCATATGCTTATTCATTACTTACCCTAGTAATATTTAGTAATATGGATCTGCCTCTCGTCCCCATATGATTCTGCCCGGGCTGCTCTCATTTCGTCATTGACTATCCCGTAGAGCTTACGGATCAGGCCGTTCTTCACCCAGTTACACCCAGTTACTAAGGCATTGCGTTATCTCGATCGTCTTGGTAGAAAGACAAGCTCTGTCCCAAGGTATTTTGCAGCTAGTTACTAGTGCAGTCCAATGCTCGCACAGGATCATCCGACGTCGCCGGTGCACTCAAACTATCAACAGTCATCTGTTGCAGTCGCGGATCAGAGTAACTGGGCGATTCGCCATCAGTCAGGACTTAGCTCCCTGATTCGAACTTGCCTTTCCATTGACAGAGTTTTCAGCGTTAAGCAGCCGAAGCACTTCGCCGATAAATAGTGGATCCTTATTCCTAAGTTAGTAATAATTTATTCTTAACAGAAGTCTATATTCTTATCCTTATGGATGAGCTTAAGAATAAATATGGCCTTAGTAATAAATATGTATCTATTATTGGGATGTCTGAAACGTCCATAGCAAGGTGGATCGGGCTCTTAGCCTGCTCCAGGCGCTTTTTCACCGATTCTTGATGTGCGTCAAAAGCTCGACTCATATCTGCAGCAACAGTACAGCCAGAATCAAGCAGGAGCTCCTGGACGGCAGGATTCACTGCTGATAATAGGGCTTGGTACTCAGGCCACGTTACGAAATTGAGGGGAAGGTGCCGGTTTGTGGAAAGCAACATTTGTGCTTCTCGAAAAGCGTCGTAATTGATAGCGCCACGAAGCGTATTGTTCTCGGCCTCTTTCAGACGTTGCAGCTGGCGATTGGCTGTCCTGGCGAAGGCATTCTGAATCGCCAGCTGGCGCTCAGTCGTAGATTTCGACTGCTCTCGAACCACTACGTGGTGGACTGTCTCTAAATGATAGCGGGCATTACCTGAGATATGAGTTGACCATGTCGGATTAACGCAACGCTTGCAATAGTGAAGCAGCTTGCCGTTTCGCGTCCGTGGCTCGTCACCCTTGGCCTGGCGAAAATGATCCCAAGTAGAAATGGCTCTGAGTTTTCTCCTCTTGACGGCCCCTGCGATATCTTGGAAATTCGACGACTCGTCATCGGACACTTCATCTATGACTTGTGAAGCACTGTCCGAGGGCATGACGGACGATGAGTCCGAAATCAGATCCTGTGAAGGAAGCAACGACATATCAAATGTACGGCCACAGGGAACCTGTACGTGCGATTCACATCTGGTAGTCGCAAATTTTGTAGAGTGAAGGAATAGGACGTTTCTTCTTCTGTCACTTCTCTGTTCAGGTTTTGGCTTTCCATTGGCAAAGTTTTCAGCTTAAGCAACCAAAGCGCCTTTGCCAAGAAATAGTGGGCACTTGGCTTTATTCTTAGTTAGTAATAATTTATTCTTAAGAGAATTTTATATTCTTATCCTTATGGATAGGCTTAAGAATAAATATGGCCTTAGTAATAAATATGTATTTATTATTGGGATGTCTGGACTACAGTACGAGTTAAGGGCTGACTGTTTCTCGAGCGAAACTTTGTTGACTGAAACTAGATGCTCATTCCTATGTGATACATAATCAATTCCTCGACTGAGATAGACCGGCGAGTAAGGTATTTCGAAATACGTACTCCCGCGCCTTCTTTAACTTCATTAGGACTTAGTTTGGCTCATCCACTAAATTACGGCACCGTTTAGAATAACCAGCTCCCCAGTGTGGCCGCTTGTTGCAAATGAGGTATTCTGACAGTGTTGCGATTGAACTTACTTCTATTCTATTCTGTCTGACAGCTCTCAACATACATATATACATAGTGGCACGTCCATGCCACTATCCAGTGACTCACCACTTGTAAGTGCTGCCTAAACATGTCTTGGTCCATGTCTCATCCATGTCTCAACAGACAGTGTGCTAAGTATTCCTAGCCTCAAATCCCCCGGCAGATGGGTGGTTTCCCCCTCAAGAGTCGAGACTTGCAGAATCCTTATGCGCGCCTCGAGTATAAAGATATTAGGATTTCCTATCTTCTCTTCTGATTTCTTCGTCAACCCTCGCCTTACCGTCAGCTAGTTCTACCCTCAAAGAAGCAACTTGAAATCCTTACAATATGATGATTAACGTTTTTGTAGTAGTAGCGGCCTTCGTGGCCAGCACTATTGCTTCACACAAACATATGGACTCTAATGAGATCAAGGCTGAATCCGCCACCGCCATGGAGATCAGCGGCGGCGGCTGCCCCGGCTACTGTCCCCCGACTCGCCCTGGCTGCCCCGGCTACTGTCCCCCGACTCGTCGCGGCTGCCCTGGCTACTGTCCCTCGACTCGCCGCGGCTGTCCCGGCTACTGTCCCCCGACGAAACCCGGCTGCCCTGGCTACGGCGGCGGCAACAAGGGCGGCGACGACAATGACGCTCCCAGCGGCGGCTACCGCCGTTCCCTGCAGCGGGCCTATTAATGCCGATAAGGAATTTAGGGAGTTCGCGAAGAGTTGATACGTTATGATCTATCGCCGACGATTTATGTTTACTAGCTTCGAAGATTACCTAGGCGAGGCCGCGAGAATACAAGTTAACTACTTTAATCCACCACGCACATTCGTGATGTTGGAAGAGACTGGTTGTTGTAACGGGCAAGCCGCCGTGCTTCTAGAACCTTCCATGGGCTCGGAGCTATAAAATGCTGTTATGCTCTTCTATAGTAGATTCTCTTTCTTTCCTTCTTCTCTATCTTGATAGTAAACAGCATAGGGACTAGTTAGTTGAATCAACTCACTAGAGGCCTTTCACATACTATCATGATCACTGAAGACACTGAAGACACTGAAGACACTGAAGACACCGAAGACACCGAAGACCGAAGACACCGAAGACACTGAAGCCAACAAAGTAACTGAGTCTCATCGAAACTATTAGCGTTCAGCAAAGTCGCGATGGCGGAAGATAACAACATGCAGCCGGACGTCCTCAGCGCACTTGTTGCCGAGATACGAAGTCTGAGAGAAGAGAATTCCCGAAGAAATACCCAGTTTGAAGAACGTTTCATTGCCCTGGAACTCCAGCAGGCCCGCTCGTCTGAACTCCTAGAGCCGACGCCATCTGTCACCCCAGCTATCCCCATCGAGGACGCCCATGTGGTCGCCACTCACAGCCCTCACCCAACTAAGCGCCCCAAGCTACGAGACATCCCAAAATTCGGCGGCGACAAGGCCCAGTGGCGAAGCTGGAAACTAGAAACCGAAGGAAAGCTACGAGTCGACAAAGAAGCCCTTGGAGATGCAGAGGGCCACTTTATGTACGTCTTCATGAGCCTAGAAGGCAATGCCAAGGACAACGTGACCACATTTGAGGAGATGCAAACCGAGAAGAGAACGTTCAATGTGGCTGAACTACTCAACCGTCCCGAACTGTTGTACGGGGAGAGGGATCGCAAGCAGAGAGCTACACGCAACCTGCATTCGATTAAGCAAGGAGAGAATGAACCATTCACGTCCTTTTACCCCCGCTTTGAGAGGGAGATCGCCAATGCCAACGCCGAGTACTGGCCAGATGACAGCAAGATTTCGTACCTCCAAGAGGCACTAAACGACAAAATGAAAGCAGCCCTTATAGGCTCTGACCCCTCTACCATCAGCAGCTATGTTGGGCTGGCGGAGAGGTGCGATTCGCTGAGCAGCCAGATGGAACTGTTGGGTCAGTGGAAAAGGCCCCGAGGCAACATAAAGAGTTCGGACCACTATGACAACCACCAAAACCATGGAGGCCAGGCTGCCCAGAAACAGTCTGGCCAGAAAACTGAAGTTAGACGAGAGGATATGATGGAATGGGAGCCAACTCCACAGGCATCCGCCAGGCTTTCTATCCATAAGCCGTATGGAATAAATAATCCATATTCCATATTCCATACGACTTAATCCATATTCCATACGAGATGGCCGTATTCCATAAGTATGGAAATACGGCGGAACAACATTGATCCCATACAATCCCTGTTCAGGGGCTTCCCATGATGATCAGGTCTGGTAATGCCGGCACTTTCTTCGGTGATGGTATTCCGTTTCTGGTTGTAAAATATTGGAAAACTTCACGGTTTCATCAAAATGTCCCAAATCTCTTCTCATACCTCAGATGTGTCCAATGTTAGTGTGACCAGTGCTTTCTCCACCATCGAGCTTCATACATCTGACAGCTCTGCTGTCCGGAATGCAGCTACGGCTGAGAACCAAAGAAAACGAAAGCGCAAGACGACCGCGAACACCTGGATCCACGCTCGTGAACCTCGGGACTCAGAACCTGCCCGGTGCAGTCGAAAGAATGAAAAGATATACTACTGCATGCACTGTCCTGATCCGCCTTACCGCACGACCGTCTCGACGACTTTTCGCAATCATCTGCTGAAAAATCACGGAATCGAGTTACAGACCGACGAACATCCAATCAAAAGGCAGCGCGACACTCTCATTCAAGATGCTTTTGCTAAAGCAGGAGAGATGAGCGCTGCTAAGCGCTCGATGGAGCAAGAGGAGACGCTTCGAGCTGCTGTCAACCGGAAAGCCGCGATTGAGGCACTAGTACAGCTTGTCACTGTCCGCAATCTCTCGTACAATTGCTGTTCTTGGCCCGAATTGCATGCTTTCGTCTGCGCCATCAATAATACCGCAAATGATCTGATAAGTCTCTCGCATGGCTCCATCCAGAAGCTTGTCTCGAATTCTTATTGTGTGCACAAGGATATCCTGCGAAGGAAGCTACAATCTTCGCCATCAAAGCTCCATCTATCAGCTGATGTGTGGTCCGCACCGAATCATAAAGGCTTCCTCGGGATCTGTGTCAAATTTGTGGATCCGGACACAAAGGACACATTGCAGGCGCTGCTTGCCCTGTCCGAGCTGCCAGGTCTCGATGGGCCCGGCAGTCATGGAGGGGATGAGCAGTGGAAGCTTCTTCAGAATGTGCTCGAGGACTACAATATCTGGAGCAAGATCGGGTTCTATACCGGCGACAATCACGGTTCGAATGACAAACTGTGTCGGCTGCTCAGTGGGCATCTCCAAGAGAAAGGCATTCATTGGGATGCAAGAAAACAAAGAATCAGGTGTCATGGACATGTTATCAACCTCGCTGTTCAGGCATTCCTTTTCGTGGAGTCCAAGGAAGCAGCGCAGGCAGCCCTGGAGGAAATTGAGAGGGGTGACGAAGTTGGACTAACCGCCGACTTTGCCACCAAGATCAAAGCACAAAAAGCCTTGGGTTGGCGAAGACTAGGGCCGCTCGGAAAAGTCCATAATATCGCTGTCCACATGCGGGATAGTGATTATCGTTGGAACCTATTCCGAAGACGTGCCGGAAGGTCGTTGGGTCTCGACAACGACACTCGTTGGAACTCATGGTTCCGTCTTTTGGATATTACCCTAGATCTCCAGGAACATGTGGATTGGTACCAGAAAAAATATTACGACGATTTACAGAGAGATTACCTTGCACCCGAAGAGTGGCGGATCCTCGAAGAAACACGTGCATTCCTCCAACCGTTTTGGAAGATCACTCAGCTAACCGAGGGTCGCTATGCCACGCTTGATCGCACTCTCTTCACCATGGATGTTCTCCACAAGCATTACACGCAATCTTTCGAAAAGTACTCGGAGAGACATTCGCTACGTAGCTGTATCGCAGCTTCTTGGGCCGTCTTTGACAAATACTATCGGCTGACGGATGAAAGCCCTGCGTACGGAGCAGCGATGATACTTCATCCCTCAAGGCGATTAGCACACATTCAGAAACATTGGCCCAAGTCTTGGCACAAACCGGTCCTGGATAGTGTGAGAAAATACTGGGAGCAATATTACCAAGTTTTGCCAATAGGTACCACAACCCCGGAAGTGGGAAAACAATCTCAAGTGCTCGATGAGTACGATCTTTTGGCCCTGGAGCTCGATGTTGTCAGTCCAGCCATGAATGAAGTTGACGAGTACAAATCTTTTACGACGCAGGCGCCAGTCCCTATCGACTGTTCTCCATTGACCTGGTGGCTGAGAGAGGAACAGCAGCAGAGATACCCCCGTCTTTCCAAAATGGCAATCGATATTCTCTCAATACCTGCTATGTCCGCCGAGCCAGAGCGTGTCTTCTCTGGCGCGAGAAGGACGATATCGTGGGATAGGTGTCTGCTAGGAAGCCAAACGATCGAAAAAGGCGAGTGCATGAAGAGCTGGATCAAAAGCGGGATCACACGGGGAATACCAGTCGATTTAATTGACGAAGAGACTGAGGAACACGATGATCATTGGTAAGAATCGTAAGATGGTCCTGTCAAGGGAGTAACACGCATTGTTGTTAACTGGCTTCAAAGGTAGCTCAAGGTAAATGACGTCATTTTCTTTATTCCATACGTATGGAATAAGTTTCCATACGAGGTGTATTCCATATTCCATATTCCATAAGGGCCCGTATGGAATATGGAATATGGATAGAAAGCCTGTCTGCTACTGCGTCCGGGCGTTCGCCCTCGGGCGCCGGGCGGCGGCGAAGCAGCACAAGGCTCGCTTCTCTTTGGAGCAGTGGACCGCCTTGGAAGTCCTGGTCGAGCAACTGGACCTGGTGGCGGCCGCCGTGGAGAAGGGGTTGATTGCCGAGGAGGAGGCCTGCAACGGAGCCGACGGCGAGGGCGACGAGGACCTGACCGCCCTCGACGGCGCCGTCTTTCGGTTCTTCACCTGCTCGCTCATGCAGAAGCTGCCTGGAGACTACTACGAGAATCCGCTCCTCCACTTCGCCGCCGTGCTCGGGGTCGCCCGGGACGGCGAGGCTTGGATCCCCGCGCACAGCCACACCCGCTTCCTCGCCGGCTTCCTCTGGTGCGGCCGAGTGCTGATGCTGGAGTACTTTTTCCGCGACGACACGTACGGAACGGGCGGTGGCGGCAGCGGCAGCGAGAGTGGTGGGGACGACGAGCCCACGGGGGACGACGCGGACCGCGGCGGCGACGACGAGTACTACGAGGGCACGGACAGGCGCGACGCCCGCTTCGCCGCCATCTGCGGCTTCCAGGAAGGCCACCGGGAGTGGCTCGTCGGCGGCACCTACACGCCGTTCAGTGCCATCGTGCGGTGGATGACCTTCGGGAGGGTCTACCGGCAGAACGAGGGCGGGCAGGCCCGGGTGGCATGGAGCCAGGACGGCAAGACGCTGCGGTACGAAGGCGACGACATCACGGTGGCCGGCTTTCAGCAGATGGCCCACGCCATCGCCGCCGAGACGGAGAGCTGGATGGACAAGCTCGTCGGCGGCAAGTGGGGCGAGGTACGAAGGGCCATCGAGCTGCGCAAGATCGCCGACTGGAAGATGATGTATGAGAGAAGCTTAACCAGAGTCTGGGAAGAGAGGTACAAGAACATGGCTCATGAGGCAGTCTGCAATGCCGTTTCAGAAACCGGGAGCAATAATGCCTTGGACTACATTGAACGCCGATTGGCATTTAGTAGGTCACTGGTCTGTACTACCCAAGGGTGGCAGAGTAAAGGGCCAAAGCAACTAGCCGCGTTGCCAGTACAAGACGAGCTCGACCAATACCTCTCAGAACCACCAGTGGACAACATCGCGTATAAAACTGACCCCATTGCTTGGTGGAGAGACATAGGCGTTGCGCGTTTTCCTCAGCTATCTTATATGGCTGTTGATCTTCTCACTATAGCGTCGTCCTCTGCCGAAACTGAAAGAGATTTCAGCAGTTGCGGAAGGATGTTAACACCACTCAGATGTCGCCTACGGCGCCACATAGTGGCTATGGCTCAGTGCCTTCGATCATGGAGCAAGGCAGGCATATATCAGCCAACTCTTCCTCTGGGTCTCCTTGAAGGGGATAATTGGAGACAGGTTCTTCAACTGGCGGGCAGGATCCAGCAATGATCGATTTGATCGTCGATCGATTCGATTACAACTTGTGATCGATCGATATCGATCGACAAGTGGTCATGATCGAAATAAATCGATTGACCGCGGCTCAAGAATCGATCGAATCGATCGATTTCGAAGCTTGCTCAGTGGGCATCTCCAAGAGAAAGGCATTCATTGGGATGCAAGAAAACAAAGAATCAGGTGTCATGGTCATGTTATCAACCTCGCTGTTCAGGCATTCCTTTTCGTGGAGTCCAAGGAAGCAGCGCAGGCAGCCCTGGAGGAAATTGAGAGGGGTGACGAAGTTGGACTAACCGCCGACTTTGCCACCAAGATCAAAGCACAAAAAGCCTTGGGTTGGCGAAGACTAGGGCCGCTCGGAAAAGTCCATAATATC
>KQ030719.1:9006-27821 GCA_000956045.1 Hirsutella minnesotensis 3608
AATCGGACCTGCTTCTCAACAGTGCCCGGCATGATGGACCCGGTGGTACCGGGTCCGGCAGTTCGTCCTCCACCGCGGTCCGTGGTGGACATCGAACGAACGAGAATCGAATGGATAGATTCATTCGATGCTACGTCTTACGAATACCGAATCGAACTTCCTGGCTTCGATTCGATATCGAATCGAACGGGGGTCTATTCGATTGTTGTCGAACGAGCGATACCCTTGCATTCGCTTTGTTCGATCGAAATAGTTTCCTAAAAATAAATATACCCGTTGGCTCCACCTTTTCGCAAGGTGTCGTACATCAAGCCTGCCTAGAAGGTTTATTCATGCGGTGGCGATAGTACTACGCAACGCCGCTGTGGCCTGTCAGGCAACAGCGACTGCGTAATCATGCGAGTCATGCGATGAACCTTTCATTTGTGTATAAAGAGCTGCACAATTCCGTGCGTTCGTTCACTCGCTTCTTGTTCTTTAGATAATTCTCATTTCATTTGCCTGATGCCATCTCAGATCCGTGTGGAGCCAAAATGTCTGACACAAGGGCCAACTAAGCGCTGCGCACTTAGTTGGGCACAAAATCGTGAGACAACCTCAAAATCGTGAGACAGCTAAATGCACTGATTTTGTATGCGATTTGGCCTTTTTTTCGTGATCCAGATTCCACACACATTCCGCTACCTTTAAACCCACGGATTTACGTAAAACCAGGCTCAGAAAATGCATAGTGACATCAATTTGGCTCTAACTATGGTATTGCACCCGGAACAGCGACTATTATGCCGACGATAGCGGCGTACCCAGGCGCACATTACCACGAAATTCGGGGCCGTAGCAAGCTGTGGCAGCTGGCGGTGATGAAGGCAGCGATGGCGATGGCCTGTAATGCCCTTCCCGCCGTGATGGCGTCGAGATAAGCGCCAATGTCGATAAAGAAGCTATCGTCACGGATATTCAGGAGTCGCTGATACTCTCTATTGTTGACCTCGAGGCTGAGATAGTTGTCAGCCTTGTGAGTGTGGTCGAGCCACTGCTTGAAGCTTAAGGTCTTAGCCTTGCCGTCAATCTCATGGATTTTATCGCTGCGCCACTGCTTACGAAGTGACTCCATCTCGAGCCTCAAGACGCGCTGCGACTCTCGCAGCTGTCGCTTCTCTTCCTTCTTCGCCTCTGCTTCTGAAGTCCTCTGTGATTGTTGTCTTATCTGATCAAGACTGACGCTATTCGCAAAGAATTGCCCGCTGGGCTTCACTGCCTTGCCTCTCTTGAGACGGCTAGTGATTTTCTCGATCCGCTGATCACGATCTTTGATGTAGAAGCGTAGGTCCTTCTCCAGCAGCTGTGCCTCTGTCATCACTCGCGAGGCCGTGGCCATGAGCCTTCGTGATGGAGAGCTCAACACATCGTGATACCGATCTTTAACATCACGGACTACGTTGGCACTTTGCAGCCATCGATCTTCCGGGGGCAGAAGAGAGGCGTATGCCTCATTTACCGGCCGCCGGGCCTTTTTCTGACTCTCTAAAAGCTTCTCAATAGCCGGTTTACTTGAAATAGGCCAGATACCCGCCTTCCTGAAGCCAGAGACGATATTCTGTCGCGTGAAGCCCTCGTCAAACGTCTTCTGCAACGACGCTAGAAAGTCATGCCTTGTGAAGTTGAGGTTGCCGTGCAGTATGAAGTCTCTGAGCTCCTTCTGCTGTGCGTTCTTAAGCTGCTGGAACACGCCTACGTCGAGTGGCTGTAGCACGTGAGTCGAATGTGGAGGGAAGAGAACGACGATGATGTCAAACTTGATGCAATATTCGATAAAGTTCAAGTCGGTATGCCCTGTGAAGCCATCAACGATCAGCAGGCGGAAGATCCTCTCGTGTTTCGGCTTTGGGCGTGGTTCCTGACGGGCGTTAAAGTTGGTTGGATCAGTGCACCATGCAGTACAGCCAAACCACTCTTCCAACGACTGTCCAGTTCGTCGTGCCCGTGATGACTTCGTCCAGCTGACGATATTGAAGTGATGAATCCAGTCCAGGGTGATTTCGGCGTTACTAAAGCCTGTGTCGGAGCGAGCGAAACGGATATCACCAGAGCCATCTATATCAGACCAAGACTCGCTGGGGAAGACTCTGAACACAATCCACGGGGACATCGTTTCGCCTGCAGCGTTGGCCGCCCCAATTAGCGTGCAAGATTCTCTGTTTCCGGGGTTAATGATCTCTGGACGGCGATGACGAGTCGAGCGGACGATAACCACAGAGATGCGCTCTCTCACGCTTCCTATCCTGACGCCGCATTCGTCCTCGTTCCAAATCTCTGTGGCCCCGATCCGGTGTTTCTTCGTGATCTCATCAAGACGGGAGAAGAAGGTCTCTACTTCCGTGGTATCTGTCGCCTCAAAAGACTTGCGGTTACGCTCGACTGCCTTGATAGTGGTCTTGCGAAGATACGGATGGGCCTCAATCCAGCGAGGGTACCAATTTTTGGAGAGCGGCCGGGCGTCGGGATCGCGACGGAGGCGTAGCGTCATTGCGGCAGCTTCGACCTGCGACTTAGTAGCCGGGAAACCTCCCTGCTGCATCCAGACAACGTATGCGACGATAGCTTCATCTTCGTCGCTGCTGAAGAGAGGCGGTCGACCAGCGTGACCTAGCGGCTCCCCGGACGACAGCCGCTTTACGGCGCGGTGCAGCGTTGCGGGCGAAACACGATACTTTTCGGCGGCGGCACGTAGTGTGAAAGGCTTCATCGGAGTCGTCGAGGCTCGACGTGGCCGTTGAGCAGCATCACGATAACCCAAGTAGGCCTGAGCGGCCTTGAGCACTCTTTCGTCCATGTTCGCGCGGCTGTCTCACGATTTTGAGGTTGTCTCACGATTTTGTGCCCAACTAAGTGCGCAGCGCTTAGTTGGCCCTTGCGAAAAGGTGGAGCCAACGGGTACGCTAATTCGGCATTCTGCTTTTTTTCCAGACTGCTCAACGTAGTTCCGAAGACAGTTGGATTGCAGCCATGCGCCTGCGTCAATGTCAGATTTCCGCAAGCTAGCCGACTCTGTGACGTGAAGTCTGGCCTTAATCTACGAAGATCACTGTAATTTCTCCTGCGCTATAGTTATGCGGTACGGCGGCCCTCGATTTCGATTGTTCCCGCTATCCGGCGTGCCCGTTTGCGTATCCTCGTCCGTAACGCTCGCCTTTGCGCTCTCCTCACTATCGCTACGTTCTCCCTCCTCCTGCATAACGATCGCCCACGGACTTTCGCTCTCCTACAGTTCTATCCACTTCTAAATCGATAATAACGTCTTCTAATACGCCTTATAACGGGCCTACGCGTCTGCCTCTATTAACCCCTGAAACGGTATCGTGGTCGTGATGTAGACCTCTTTGCGCTTGATCGCGACTAAGGCGTAGAACTCGCTAGCGGCGACGTACGCGCTGTATAATACGCGCTTGAACCGGTCGGCCGTATAATATCTCGCCACCGACCCCGGTCGATCCCGGCGTCGCAGCTTGAGTAGGGTTTGCGGGTGTCTATTCCCGTCTGCAGTTTGTGCAGTGACAAGCTCACAACGTTCAATCCCTTTTGCTCATGTTCTTATTTTCCCAACGGGACCGCGTTCGCAGAATCGACGTAGCCTCTCCCGTTAACATTCTGCCGCACACTGGGATTAAACGACATGCGATTTCTTCAATGTTCTCCAAATGATAAGAATGTTGACGGGTGTCAGTCTTGGTGCTGTACCTAAGGAGTGCTTCTTTGCCTCCGGGCCGTTGCTCGACACCCATGTCATGTTGTTGGTCGTCGACTCTCGGCCGTCCCCTGTCCCTTGGTGCAGGCTCACGAACGGCCCTGTTTGGAGGAATTGGGCGTGTGGATGGGTGTATAACGAACACAAAAGCTCATCTTGGGTTTTCATTCTTCGCCATTCTCTTCATTCGTGCTCGATTATAAAGCTTACGCATTGTCACAGTCCGCAGCCCACCACATCAGATTCACCGAAGCTCTAAGTCTTCAATTCTTGGAGACGTCCTGCGCAGAGACCTACATCATGGAGCCGTCGAACCAAACTCAACCATCTTCAAGTTTTGCAGCTAACGCCTTGACTCGTTACGACTCACACGCTCGATTTGACGAACCCTCGTTTTTGACTGAGAACGCCGCGCGATAGGGAACATCACACTCTTCTCATGTTCGGTCTGGTTCGAATGGCTGTCTCGACCCTCTTTTTGACGGATTAGAAAATCTTATCTGCTGCATGAGCATCGATCGATCGTACTATTGGGCCTTATCCTCACTCATAGCGGAGGGATCTAACATTGGGCAAGATATTGGACTCTATGCGGTATTTTCATCAAGTATGCCAGAGGGAATTGATATACGGGCATGACACTTTTTTTTCCGGCGACCCAAAAATACATCCTCTGCAGCCTACTCCTCTAACAGCTCACTTTCCGCCCCGTACCCCAGGTCAATTCAGGTCCGTAGAACTGCTCTGCGCAGAGCATCAGGAAACACCCGCAAAGGCGCGATCACAGCGTATGATCAATCCATTGAAATCGTCTCCGTAGCTAAGCTTATGGTCTCACAACTATGGAAGAAAGAACCGTTTCTCCGTCGCCGTCGCTATCCAACAGCTCCCATTGACTTCTACGTCTTCGAATGCTGGATTGTGTCCTGCGCCCACTCGCACGTACTCCTGTGGTTCTTCCATTTCCAAGCACAGATGACTGACTGCGCGTTTGACGCTAGGACGACGAATTGGCTTGACTATCAGCCTGGCTTGCCACAAAGTCGGTTGCGGCAGATCTGACAAGGGCTGGGTCCTTGTGGCTCTTTGGATGCCGAGCTTGCCTACGCCCCATTACTTGACTGGTTGGCTTGCCGACTGATCTACACTGGCTGTTCGTCGCAACACTAAGCCGGGTCGGGACAGCCTGTGTCGTGTTCTTGGGCCTGCCACGGAGGGCAGCGGCGATCTTGGGGTGAGGATCCGTCGGTATGGGTCTTGAGAGGATGGCTCGCGTAGGTGCCATGGCGGATGAACATCCCGCTTGGTAAAAGGTGTGCTAGACACTAGTTTGGAGTAGATCTTATGGCAACAGGGAATTCCGAGCTCTACAGAAACTGAGCAGTTCTCGTCGCAATCCGCGAGGCGCACGGGGAAAGGGTTCTTCCCTGTAGGCATCGCCTTCCATGAAAGCATCAGTTCAGTCTTATGAGCTATCGTAGACATGGGGTACAAATGAACCGATTGATGTACTAACAAAAGAGGGTCCAAGCCAATCAAATGCCATAAATGTCATGCCCGTGTAGTAAAAGTGTCATGCCCGTATATCAATTCCCTTATTTATTATTGAGATGTCTGCACAATACCTATAAAGGACGAGGGCATCCTGCCTAGCTAGACTAAGGAGATCTTATGCATTCCTACTATTCAATTTATACAGATTGTTCACTTTATGCTTCCCCTTGTGATTTACACCAATAGCTGAGAATTGGTCATTACATGATAACTAGAAAGAATTTTAAGCTCTGAGCGCAGACCAGTTCCGCCTGCTGAGACTGTTTCGTCGGAGAGTATGTGGTGCGACGTGTGGATTGATCTTGCTGCAATGAGCTTCAGTTTCACAGAGGAGGCTCAACACTGTCTTAGAGAGCCATGGTCCTCAATTGGCTAACGTCACTTGCTCTTCAGTCTTGGTGTGCCTGTTGTAAGTCGTCCACACGACTTGTGACCGAGATTCGTTACCGCCAGATATTGGGAATGACGGGAGGAGGGCCTCTGCACTTTTAGTTGCATTTCTTAAATTCTTACCATTTGCTCATCTTTCCAATAGCCAAGAGCATCACTAAGATTAAAGGCTGCTCAACAAGGAAAGAGTTGAAGTCAAAGAATTAATTTGCCCACCCACCAATTCGTGATATCTTCCACTTGACAGCGTTGTTTTATGTACTTGACGCCCCGCAGCGAACTCCGGAGGGGCATCGAGACTTATGAGAATCCATCCAACCAATCCTGTCAGCTAGAATTGACTAGTTATGTGACTGCGCGGTCTGGATTTAGTGCGGGCGAGATCGACCAACACCTCCCAACAGGATGGCCATAGATTCAGCTGTCACGGATATCACTACACCGTAGCAAAAAATAATTCACAGTACTTACCACTATAAGCTTCTCGATATTAGCAGTCCAACTGCCCCTACCATGGCACATTACCTAGCGATATCTTTGTTGCAGACTCGAGTATTGGCTGACCGGGACTCATACCAAGCGAGCGAGGCAGTTTCGGAGCCGCATGCGCGAGGATCTTTCGGGACGAAGGGAGTGTCTTTCGATGCCCGTTGCACTAGAGGCCCCGCATCTCTCAATCGCTAGGCCTATATAGTCACCCACCATTGCCACGCGATACTCATCTCGCCATTTAATTCTCCATACCGAAAGTTCTCCCACAAGCCAACTCGCCACAACCTCGGTCAAGATGCTGAGAAAATTCGTAGTAATCATCACTACGCATGTCCTCGGCTTCGTTGAGGCATCTGCCGTTGCAGAGCATAAACCGTGTTCGGGAAATGATCCCTCGACTCGATCTCAGTGGTGTCAGCACTCCATTGATACAGACTACTCTCGCGAGGTTCCCGACACAGGGGCGACCAAGGAATACTGGTTTGAGCTTAAGGATGTTAATATTGCCCCCGATGGAGTAAAGAGACCTGCGATGGGTATTTCACTCGTCATCAGCCGCCCCAGGCAATCGTACTGACTTGTTCGTACCTTAGCTGTAAATGGCAGCATCCCCGGACCCACCATCTTCGCCGATTGGGGTGATAAGGTGGTTGTTCATGTCAAGAACTCTCTAAGTACTTCTAACAATGGGAGTAGCATTCACTTCCACGGCGTTCGGCAAAACTGGACAAACCAACACGATGGAGTTGTGTCGCTAACCCAATGCCCTACTGCAGTTGGGGAGACAGAAACCTATGTTTGGAGGGCAACACAATATGGATCCTCGTGGTATCATTCGCATTTTGGACTCCAGGCGTGGGAAGGAGTCTTTGGCGGCATCGTTATTAATGGCCCTGCAACGGCTAACTACGACGAGGATCTTGGCCCTCTTTTCCTAAACGACTGGGATCACGAGACTGCAGACGCAACCGCCACGGCCCATAAGTCACATTTTTTACCTCCCTTACAAGCCAACGGGCTAATCAACGGTACTAATGTATATCGCAATAAAGGCCGGCGACTAAATATCCGTTTTGAGGCCGGAAAGTCGTACCGACTACGCTTAGTTAACGCTGCGCTCGAAACACATTTCAAGTTCATGATAGATCACCACACGATGACAGTTATAGCTGCGGATTTCGTCCCTGTTAAGCCATTCACGACCAAGATCTTGGACATTACCATGGGCCAGCGTTACGACATTATAGTTACCGCCGATCAAGGGGAGAGGGCAAGCAGCTTCTGGATGCGCGCAATACCTCAGTTTATCTGTACCTACTTCAACGAGAACATGGATAATATCCGGGCCACTGTGCATTACGGCGACAGACCGAAGAAACCGAGGACGAAACCTTATCTGTCTCTGCCTTCGTGCAAGGACGAAACTAAAAATCTTGAGCCCCACGTCCGCGAAAACGTCCGCGACCCTGACAGGACGGATTTTGAGACCGCCACCATTGTAAAGCAGGATGACGGATTCTTCCACTGGACTTTGAACACCACGTCCATGAACGTGGACTGGAACAATCCGACCGTGTCCAAGATTTTACGCCACGATGAAATGTTCCCTAGGCAAGACGCGGTCATTGAACTACCAAAAGCCAACACCATGTTTTACATGGTCATCAAAAACCCACTACCAAACCCTCATCCTATTCACCTACACGGTCACGACTTCTACGTGCTAGCTCAAGCATCGGGGTTCTATTCGCCCAAGCATGTTCATTTGAACAAGGAAAATCCACCACGAAGGGACACCGTCTTGCTTCCTGGATCGGGCTATGTTGTTATTGCCTTTGAGACGAATAATCCAGGAGTGTGGCTTATGCACTGTCATATTGGTTATCACGTTGAGGAGGGATTCTCGCTTCAAATTGTTGAGCGTGCTCGTGAAATACCCTCCATCATTGATAAGAACACTCTCGAGAGCGGCTGCAGGAAGTGGTCGTCGTTTCAGAAGGAACATAACATCGAACAGGAAGGTTCCGGCGTTTGAGGCGACCGAACGTCTTACTTGGCCTCATTGAGCATTACGAGATATGAAGAATACAGGCGTACCCGTTAGTGCTATAATTCTATTGTAAGCAGGCAATTGATGAGAATTATCTAAAGAACAAAAAGCGAGTGAATGAACGCACGGGATAGTGCAGCTCTTTATACACAAATGAAAGGTTCATCGCATGTTCCCTTTGGATGTGCGGGAGCAGCCCCTGTGTCACGAGATCCACAGCTAAGTTACCTAGCTACAGGTAAGATACATACGCCTTCAGAGACGCGCATAAGCTCAATGGCTATGCAACAAGATCCACAAGCTTCGCAGGCAGCTATTCCTGCTGCAAATAGCTTCGAAGAGATCCTTTTTTGTGCGGCTTGACCACTCCTGAGCACGGGTAGACGCTTTAGAGCCTCTTCTCGCAAACCACATAAGACAGCTGCAAGACGGATTCCCGCGCGGGTCTCAGTTTGCAATACGCAGTAAACTCGCCAAGTGATCATTTTTGAGACTATCTAAGAACTCATTCCTTCTTTGCATCAAACGGCGTCCCCATCTCCACAATCGTGTCCCGGGCCAGCCGCGCCAACGAGGAGAATGGGACACCAGAAAGGCGATTTCCTGCGCAAGTCTATAATAACCGACCGTCTCGGACCACTTTGGTAATATGGCTGTTCCCACCGTTTCCAGTTTACCGTCATCACCAAGTCGCCGAAATGAAGCCCACCGCATTAATGACGATTCTTATTGGCCTAGGCGTGGCCATCCCGTTGGCAGTTCACGAACAATTGAGTCCAGTAAGGATATTCTCTTCACAGTTACCTAAGTGGGTGCATACTTACAAATATATCATAGATAGTAAGTAACTAATTGCGCAGCTGGTTCAGTCGAATTACGAAGCGACATGCTGACTTAGCTGCAAATCCAGCCAGTGAGCGTCCGCCCACAATCGACAGTCTTTTGCTAGCATGCTCACACGGTTTGCGAACCCTAGCTGGTGGGTTCTTAGCCCTTGACGCGTTTTACGAAAACCGTGAGCAATACGTTACTTACCCATTAGTTTCTAGAAAGTAAAAGCCAACCCCCCGGTTGATTTTGTTGCATTTTTGATTGTCACATGCTGAAATATCACTCGCATAGCTTGTGAGTGTATAGCTCCTGAAAGGAACAAGTCTACAGGCAACGATATGCTAACTAGGCTGACCGGCCAGATTGTAAGGCATCGCCCTGGTAAAGGGTAGCAACGTGCTGATTTGATTACCCCTTGGCAGGACGTAAATACCTGGTTTTCTATCAATACGCCATGATAGGTAGCAGAGAACTCTAATAAGAGTGCTAAAATCTAGAAAGTAAGGACTATTCTTCACGACGAAGTGGTGCCTGAAGAAACTCTGATTAATAGCCGATTCTAGATTGTAAGTATTCGAACCTACACAATGATCAATGTGTACAACGTGCTCTTAAGCTAACAAATTGCAGGCAGTGCGTGGCCGGGCGAGAATCCCAATCTCTGAGTAACTGTTGACATTTGCAATGAAGAAAGTAGGTAAGAGCCTTTGAAGAGCAGTCTGCCTAATAGTACTAATGGCATCGACGTCTAAATAGAGTGTGCGTACGCTTCTTACTATAGAGATTGGACCTTTGGCGCAAAATCGCTTATGCATTGAAAATACAGCCGGTAGGTAATCGATAGACCTGGGAAAGGACAAATAGAGAGATACTGACATGGAAATGAACTCAGACAGTGAGTAAATAATGGATCTTCATAAACTTCTGCTTTACTTCAACTTGCTTACAAGCGGGCGAATCTAGGTCGTAAGTACTGAGCTGCTTTTGAAAATGTCCTCTGGTTGTTGTCTGTCTTGCTTATCTGCAAATTCCAGGAGGTCAGTGCTCACCCACAAGCAATACAATACGGGAGCCCATATACTTACGAAAGCGGCATATTAAAGAAAGTAAGTTTTAGCCCAGCAAATAGCGGCGAACAAGGAACTAACCCGAATGGCGAATGCTAGGCCGTAAGTTATACATTCGTCAGGATAGAATAAGACCAATGTTGGAAATCAACTAATATAGATTTCCCAAAAGCTCG
This sequence comes from Hirsutella minnesotensis 3608, assembly GCA_000956045.1. NCBI lineage: Eukaryota > Fungi > Ascomycota > Sordariomycetes > Hypocreales > Ophiocordycipitaceae > Hirsutella > Hirsutella minnesotensis. The sequence goes on from KQ030719.1 coordinate 19,312, forward strand.
TGAGTGCTTTACCTTCACACGTGGAGAACGATCAACATTGGTGTACTAATAGTGGATCAACAATCTAGCTTGTGAGTTGATATATATCTATACTAAAACTAATTCTTTGTCGATTTGCTAATAAACTGAAAACACAAACAGGTGGTAAGCACCAAACTCTTTTGACGAAGATTATGCCTGCTAAAGAGTATATTAACCTCTATAACTATACAGGTGGTGAGTTTCTCATTGGCAATTTGTATAAATGTTATAAAACCTATTCTAAATACTCGCAGGTGGTATGTTTCCATCTTAACGACTTGAGATCCTTGTGATAAGTCTAATATAGCAAACACACATTAGAACGTAAGTACCCTCATGTTTTGTTGAGTGTGCCGTAGGGAGGAAGCTAACAGCAAACAAAACTTAGTTGGTAAGCATTAACGCAAATGTGGAGGCTTCGGAATGATAGTAACGTTTATCGTATTAACAAACGAAAGATTGTATGGCGCTGCTTTATTCCAAATGCTTACCAATCTGCTAACGCTGTATGAACTGAAAGAACGTTAGTGATAAATCCATTCAGTACTGAATTACTTCCAGCGTTTGAATTCTAACAAGTCTGGTAAATTTTAGAATGTAGGCGTTCTTTATTTACTTCGATGAGAACCGGGTGGTTTGTGGCGCTAATATAACTGATGGATTCTAGCTTGTAAGTCCCTTTTTCGCAGGCAATGCCGCATATTTCGCATTATGTATACTAATAAGTTTAAAATAGTATGTAGGTAGCCGGACTAAACTAAATGCTTTCATTTTTTCTTAGTGTGCTAACGAGGCGAGCAAATGGTAGCCGGTAAGTAAGTCTGTCTAGTTACTTCGATTTTATGCTAATCGGAAGAGCTGTAGGTTGTAAGTGCGGCTCGTTCAACTTTATCAGCTAGCAAGGATCTCACGTGGCTGATTATATCTAGCTTGTGAGTGTAGAACTTATAATTTTAGAGCATGTCTGTTATTAAGTCGCTAACATATCCTAGGATGTGAGAGCTTCCTGCCTAGAGATAAGACGACTCTTACCTAGAGTTCTTACATATCTAATGTAATAACATCTCGCAGAGAGTAGGTTATCATTTTAGAATGTACAGACTAAACTTTTCTATTTACTAATAGGGCTGGCGATATTTAGGTTGCGGGCGCTCTTAAATAAGGGTATTATGACCCAGCCAACAATAAAGTGAGGCAGGCCGCGAAGTAGGCTGACTTTACGTTAATCCGATATAAGGCGCACTGTGGATAGGCTAACTGAGGCTCAGTTGGATCTTTGATCGGTGATCGTGTTGTTCTTGTTGGTTGTTCAATCTATCTATCTAGATCATCCGATGAGGGAAAAAGTCATGCGCGGATGCGGGTAATCATTCGTCCTTGCTGACATACGTGATATCCTCCTGTGTTGTGCGCTCGATCGTGCAAATCACACAAATGGTCAGACAGTATGGTCCTCTTCGACAGCGTCAACGCCATTAAGGTCGTCCTCCAATCAGCCTTCAGAGACATCGACGCGAAAGCCACCGCCCAGCGCAAGATCTTTGACATGAAGCAAGGGCATAGGTCGCTTACGACATTCCTCCCTGAATGGTATGCCACTGCCAAGCTCACGGAGTGGGATAGTGAGGCCCTCATTGCGCACCTCCGGCGCGCTCTCCACGACGACATTACATGGAGACTTTCCCTCACCAAGGGCAAGGACACGCCCACCGATCTCACCCAGTTTATGGATCTCATCCGCACCTGCGATAGCGAATGCCGGCAACTCGACGCCAATTACTTCAAAAAGAACGCCAGTGGCTCAACCAAGCACGGTGGCCGTGTACCGGCCCCCGCCAAAACGCCATTGACGACCCCCAATGACTCGGGAGATTCCATGGATTTAAGCGCGATCACATGGGGAGCAGAAGACGTTGCCTCGGGTCGCAGGCCAAAGACCGACGCGGAGAGGGCAGCACGCAAAGCCTATTGCACAAAACATGGACTCTGCCATTGGTGCAGTTCAGACAAACATCGCTCCCTCAACTGCGACACTGCGCCCTGGAGGACGGAAAAAGAGTAGTCTCCAGCGGAAGTCGCCGCAGGAGACGCAAGAAAAAGGACGTCCTCCTACTCTCTTCCCTGGACACAGAGCAAGCCCATTTGTTACTACCATGTACTTTAGTTGACGACAAATCAACATCGATCAAAACGAACGCAATGCTTGACTCGGGTGCCACAGGAAAGGGGTTCGTAGACGAATCCTTCGCGCATGACCACAAGTTCACGCTTCACAAACTACGGAACCGTCGCCGGTTGAACGTAGTCGACGGAAGACCCTCTTCAGCTGGCGACATCACCCACGTAGCCCAACTTGACATGGACATCAAAGGACACAAGGAGAAAATGCTTTTTTACGTAACGAAGCTTGGGAAGTACGACATCATCCTCGGAAAGCCCTGGCTGACAGATCACAACCCCATCATTAATTGGAGCACAAACATGGTCAGTTTCAACTCTGACCACTGTCGCCGACGGTGCATGGAGAAAGGACAATATCAACTGGCAGTCTTTGGAACCAGTTCGCTGGTCATTTCGACAGCCACCGCGACGCTGCCACGCCCGCCAATCCCCAGAAGGGTCGGCGCAGCCGCGTTCTACATGCTGGCCGAAAAGCGCGACGTCGACGTTTTCTCACTATCGCTCTACGAGATCGACAAAAGGCTGGCCGAGCTCGGCGTCATCACTGAAGCCTCCACATTCGTAGAGCCAAAGGCACCTCGATTCGGCCAGGCACTTACAGACTTACAAAAGATGAACCGAGAACTCGAGCGACAGGACGGAATGGTGGCCCATCTCCCAGAGAGCCAACAAACCCACGAACTCCAAGCCTGCCGGAAAACAGCAGCCGACATGTACCTTTCAGGAGCATCCCTCGAAGATATTCACAAAGCCCTCGAACCCAAGACTCTGGTCGATCCCGCAACAAAGGTACCCCACCACTACCACGAATTCCTAAAGGTTTTCGATCAGTCGGAGGCAGACAAACTTCCTCCCCACCGGGGCTGCGATCATGAAATTCAGCTTCAACCGGGCACAACTCCACCGCATGGGCCCCTCTACGGTATGTCCGAGGACGAGCTTGTCGTTCTCCGGAAGTTTCTGCAGGAAAACCTCGACAAGGGGTTCATTCGGGCCAGCACGTCTCCAGCAGCCTCGCCCGTGCTGTTCGCGAAGAAGCCAGGAGGCGGCCTGCGTTTCTGTGTGGACTACCGCGGGCTCAATGCCATAACCATCAAGAACCGGTATCCACTGCCATTGATCCAAGAGACCCTTTCCCAGCTCAGCCAAGCCAGGTATTTTACCAAACTCGATGTCGTCGCGGCGTTCAACCGAATACGAATCAAAGAGGGCCAAGAGTGGATGACGGCATTTAACACAAGATACGGTCTCTTCGAGAGTCTGGTGATGCCTTTTGGGCTGTCCAATGCTCCAGCTACCTTTCAAGCCCGGATCAATGAAGTCCTTCGCCCGTTCCTCGACAGATTTTGCACGGCGTACATCGACGACATCCTCATCTACTCGAACGATCTCGCCTCCCATAGACTCCACGTCAAATCAGTCTTGCAAGCTCTCGAAGCCGCAGGCCTACAGCTTGATGTCAGGAAGTGCGAATTCGAGACCACTGAAGTAAAGTACCTCGGCATGATCATCTCAACCACTGGCGTACGAATGGACCCTGCAAAAGTTGACTGTCTCGTCAACTGGGAGACTCCCGTCAACGTGAAAGACGTCCAAGCCTTCTTAGGATTTTCGAACTTCTACCGACGATTCATCAAAGGATTTTCACGCATTGTTCGGCCACTTGTTGCTTTGACACGGAAGTTAGTCAAATGGAATTGGACTCCATCGTGCCAAGAGGCATTCGACGCGCTCAAAAGTAGCTTCACTTCAGCGCCAATCCTCAGACACTTTGACCCCGCAAAAGAAGTGTTTGTCGAATGCGACGCGTCCGACTTTGTCTCTTCCGGCATCCTCTCCCAGGAAGACGACCAGGGAGTACTACACCCAGTGGCTTTCATGTCCAAAAAGTACGACCCGGCCGAGTGCAACTACGAGATCTACGACAAAGAACTTCTCGCCATTGTGCGATGCTTCGAATGCTGGCGACCCGAACTCCAAGGCGCACACCATCAGATTACGGTCGTCACTGATCATGCCAACCTTCGATATTTCATGACGACCAAGCAGCTTTCAAGGCGCCAGGTTAGGTGGAGCGAGTTCCTCTCACAGTTTCAATTCGCCATCAAGTCAATACCGGGGAAAGAGAACGGGAAGCCCGACGCTCTCACGCGAAGATCGCAAGACCTACCACAAAACGAATCTGACGACCGCATCCGGTACCAACAACAGTCACTCCTCAAGCCACACAACGTTGACCGCTCCATCCAAGAACAACTGAAACTTAATCCCGAACTGTCAGAGCTCTTCGTAAACCTTTGCTTGGAGCAGGAGATTGCACTCTGCCCCACCATCCTTGATGAAATCCAAGGTCCAGAGCCAATCGACCACAAGATCACGAGACTCCTTGACAGGGGGTACGAAGACGACGAATGGTGGATGAAAATCAGGGACGAGATGCTCAAGCCCCATGGCGTGCCTCACTCCAAAGAAATCCCCCTATCAGAATGCACGATAAATGATGGCCGACTATACTTCCGAGAGAGATTATACGTACCCCAAAGCGAATTGCGGACCCTCCTCATCCAACTCGCTCACGACAGCGTCGAATCTGGCCACCCCGGCAGGAACAAATTATACGAGCTCATCTCACGCTCCTACTGGTGGCCGAGACTCAGTGTTGATACGAAACGGTTCACACGGAACTGCCACGGATGTCTGAGAAACAAGAGCTCCCGGTTTCGGTACCAGGGGACTCTGAAACCTCTCCCAATTCCACTGCAAAGATGGAAAGACCTGTCTGTTGACTTCATCGGCCCAATTCAGCCGACGGCCCGTGGGTTCAACGCAATTATGGTCGTTGTCGACAGACTGTCTAAGGACAGGCATTTCTCGCCTTGCAGAACCGACATGAAAGCGCATGACTTGGCAATGCTCTTCGTACGAGACGTATGGAAGCTCCATGGACTCCCGGATTCCATCGTCTCCGACAGAGGACCACTGTTCGTCTCAGAATTTTGGAAGGCCGTGTGCCACTGTTTACAAATCAGCATCGCCCTTTCTACAGCTTATCACCCCGAAACTGACGGGCAGACGGAGAACGCCAACGCATTCCTCGAGCAATATCTTCGCCAGTACGTTAGCTTCGCTCAGGACGATTGGGACGAGTGGCTCCCACTAGCCGAATTCGCAGCCCGCAACGTTGTAAACGACTCAACTGGGATGTCCCCATTCTTTTCGAACACAGGCTACCACCCTCGAATGAGTTTTGGCCCTCCTCGACCAATGCCACGCGCAGCACCCAAAGATCTAGCAGAGCGCGGCAGCGAGGGCAACAGCTTCGCCGTCAAGATGCAAGAGATCACCGATCTGCTACGGACAAACCTTGCTTCAGCCCAGGCGTCACAAGAGCAATTCGCCAACGCAAACAGGACCCCGGCACCAGTTGATTCGACCGTGATAGGGGTAGGGATTGGTCATTGGGGGAGTCTTGCGGGAGGTTTAGATCGGGAGTATAAGGAAGGTTTAGGTCGGGAGTGACTGGTGCTGGGGTTGGTGCTGGGGTTGTTGCTAGCGATGGCGATCGTCTGAGGAGTTCTTGTTGGCGTCGGTAGGCGGCCGTTTTCTCGTACAAGATAGCATCGCGAAGATCGTCTTCATCCCACTCGGGAAGTCGGTCACGGTTCTTTAGATTCACTAGGAATGCCGTGATCTTTGCGTTCAGCTTTCCTGTATAGATTCCTCTAAACCTTAGGGTATTCCGTAGGACCTTACGGACCCTTGGATCGACCTTCTTGAAGTCTTCTTCCTCCCAATCCTCAAAGTCTTCTTGGAATGATCCAAGCAGCTCGAGGCCTTGGCACGTTGAAGAGACTTTGTAATCAACGATACGGGCGAGAACGTAGGTATTATAGTGTATCTCGTCGGAGGTCTCGTTGACTGGAGTGTTGAAGAGGTCCATGTTGAAGATTGTGGCGAGGCCACGGTTGAATTCAGCGATATCGAGGAATTCGTTAATGTCGAGCGTTGGTGCGTTCGCGCTGGTGCCGCGTGTGCTGCTCATAATGTCGGATAGAAATGGGGGCTTGATAGGAAATCTGCGAGGAAAATAGGGCACGAAGTTATCAAGAGGGGGTCAAATTGATGATCTTATCAAGCGTCAAAGATCTAATGTGCGATAGGGCACGCCTAAGGGGTCAGCAGCTGAGGCAAACAACTAGGCACGGTTGACTGAATAGAGTGGGCGCCGGTCGGGTCTTCGTAGTCAGTCTCGCGTTGTAGCAACCTTAACTTCGCAGAGCAATCTGATGCAGATGATGCTTAGAAAAGACTCTCTTCTATCTTGCTAATCTGAGGTTACCAGCCAGGTAACAACTGATCAGTGTGGATAGGCTAACTGAGGCTCAGTTGGATCTTTGATCGGTGATCGTGTTGTTCTTGTTGGTTGTTCAATCTATCTATCTAGATCATCCGATGAGGGAAAAAGTCACGTAGCCGGCTCGGGTAAATTGTAGTATAAGCCAAGCTCCCGCAGCTTCGAAAGCTTATTAGGAGGCAATGCGTGATTGATTACTGCGAGAGCTGTGGGATCTGTCATCTTGGGCCTGGTAGCATATTAGGCGAAAAGTACAGATATCGACGAAATCTGATTCTCGGGCTCAATTATTCGCGTCGATGAGGGCTTATATACTCTGGCAATTAAATTGCCGATACGCTCTCCAGGGGTGGCACGGGCCGTCGTGTAAGAAACGCGCCGCGTTTCGCGTTTGCTAAACCTGCTGTAACTTGACTAAGCAGCGTACTTCCAGCAAAAAAATAGGCGTAGAGAATCGTTATAGATAAGACTACTTATAAATATAAAAGAGGGCATACTAGGCGGCTGGAAACTGTAGGTCGACGTCGACTAGAAGCAGGAATGTCTGTTAATCTTAGGTAAAACCGCACTATAAGTCACACTCGGCGGCTGGAAACTGCGGTTCTCTGAGCTATATCCTTACGCATAAGACCACTCTATACTTCTAAGGGTCCGCACTAGTCGGTTAGAAACTGCAGGTCGGCCTGGCAGATAAACTGCAGCTTCCAACCGCTATGGTAGCCGCCCGTCTTGCCTACGAGATTGAATCTACGCGATGCGACGCGACGCTATAGGCGTCGATGGGTAGCACGATGTTGGTACAGTGCAGGGCGAAAGTCTGAGAACGAGGGCCATTTCTCACCAATACTCGCCACCTTAAGACTTATTTTTCGGGCTCTTCCCATGGTCCAAAAACTGCAAAATAAATTCGAATGCAGTATTAGAAAAAGGCCTCTATTATAGCACTTTTTTTAGTTTATTAAATAATCATCTCGTTGAGCGATATCAAGCCAAAGTATGAAAGCGCAAAATACACCAAATTTACTATGGGATCGGCGTTCTCAGACTTTCGCCCCTAATTGTAGCAACGCTCCACTCGCCCAGACATGCATCACTGTCGTATATCAAGCCTGCCTAGAAGGTTTATTCATGAGGTGGCGATATTACTACGCAACGCCGCTGTCGCCTATTAGGCAACAGCTACTGCATAATCATGCGACGAACCTCTCATTTGTGTATAAAGAGCTGCACAATTCCGTGCGTTCATTCACTCGCTTCTTGTTCTTTAGATAATTCTCATCAACTTGACTGATGTCATTCAGATTGCTTTGCCCAACTGCCGTGACGTGCCAGGTGTGGGACATAACTGTCTGACAATCACCCACCCATATCTCTCTTCAATCCTGCCGTCTCTCCACGCCCTTTGCGCCTTTGCAAAGCAAAATCTCCCTCCGGCGGCCTAGCCTGCCTCTCTGACGTTCTGTCTCGAATCTCGATTTCACTCACGATAATGCTCCACGTCTCTCGTAGTATCTCGACCTCACTCTTCTTCCTCTCTTCCTCACTTCTCCTGTCTCCTATCTCCTGTTGCCAACTCTCTCCTGCCGCCAACTTTCGTTCCGAAAGGCTTCTTTGCGCGAGCCGCGGCTGGCGAGCCTTCCTCTCGTTACGACGATAACTCGACGGTAATTCCTCCATTCTCATTGGCCACATGCGTTTCCACTCAACGCCGATTGGATGACAGTCTGCTTGGTGCACGGTCTGTGTTCGTTGGCCTGCGTATCGGGCCGGGCCGTGAGTGTGGACTGGCTGATGGCGAGCAATAACGCCACCAAATGAGTGTCTCACAGGCTGCCCCAAATTGGGCAGGCATGACGACTCACCACTGCAGCGGGCCTATCCCTGTCACGACGGAGCCCCTGGCCCGCCTGCTACAGGGCGTTTTGGTGCCGGGCTGCAGGGCAGTTACAGCGGG
>KQ030720.1:8255-37009 GCA_000956045.1 Hirsutella minnesotensis 3608
AACCAACCCAAAAAAAAAAATCCCCCCGTCTTTCCCGCCCCCTGATTCGCTGGCGTTCCCGCTTTTGATTCGTCGGTGTTCCCGCTTTTAATTCGTTATAATTAAGTATTATGTAATTATAGTACATAGTACGTGCCTCTGTGCTTGTCGCCTCCCCTCCTCTTTTGCCCTCTCCCGTCCGTTTGGTTGTCTCTCTTAAAAGGCCCTCCTTATACTTATATGGATGCAAAACGCGGGCTGCCTACGTGGGCCTGGTAGCCCTAACTATCGTTAACCCGGTGGCGTCGCTGCAAAGCTGCTTGCTTTTGCCTACGCAACACGAGACCCGGCCTGAGATGCCTACGCCATCTACAACACAACTTTGACTACCGTCACGATATAAAAGTCGCTGCGATGGCAAGCCAACCGTCTACGCAGCCCAATACTCGACGCAGACTGCCCACGTGCGTGACCTGATAAAAGACCTGATAAGGCATGTTGCATATTGCCTACGCAACCCTACGCAACCCTACGCATCTAAGACGGAGATGCCTTTTGCCGGCACGATACCTGCCATGGCTTTATATAAATATATATATTGCCTATGCAACCGTACGCGCCTAACCGCCAATATTAAGATCTAACGCCGCGGCGATGGCCAGTCATCCTCATAAGCCATTCAACAGTCCTTAAGGCGAGCCTTCCTACGCTGCGGCCGGCGCGCGGCCGGCGCCGGTGTTACCCGCGGAGCCAGCCCGCCGCCTCCCGCGCCGTCCGACCGCTTAGCTCCTCCAGCCGGGCCTGGGTCGCCGTCATCTCCTCGGGGACCCCGTTCCCCACCAGGTCCCGCTCCCGCACCTCCGACACGAGCATGATGCCGTCGAGCGTCGGGCACCGAGACAGCTGCACGTATAGGCTGTACGGGTCGCACGGCGACGGCACCGCCCGCCCCTCGACCGTCGTCGTCCTCGCCCCCCGCAGCCCCAGCGCCACGTGCTCCAGCGTCCCGCCCTGCACCTTGTAGTCGGTGCACGCGAAGGCCGCCGCGCACGGCAGGACCCTCCGGCTGACTTTAGCGGCGACGGGGGGCCTACAGTCGCGCCTCGGCAAAAGGCGTCTTTGTTGCGGAAGGCGACTCCGCTTCTCGCCTATCGGTCATTGCTCTACACGGAGGATACGGTTTTCTACTACTAAATCTTATATGCCGTTCCTTCAGATGTGCAAGCCATAGCACGAGGGCCGCGGCGATGCTACTGCTATTAGACTCTTTGTTCAGACGGGTGGATAGGCGGTCTTGCATGCCCGTCGTCGACCTCGGCTGGCGTTTGCTCTCTTGAAGTAGACGATAGGTTCTACAAAGGCTGTTGCGGCGGTTAGCCCGCCGTGTGTGAGGCTGGCCGTAAGGCCGCCTCTGCTGCGTCGCTTGCTCCTCTCCCTGGCTCCCTAGCTTGCCTTTGGCTTGCTTGCATCCCTTCTTGTGCACCTTCCAGTCCTCCTTTTGGTCTTGCCTGCTGCAGTACGCGACAGCCAGGCATCGGCTGCACCTTCTCGCCCCCGCTATCTCTCCACAAACCCGGCAGACCTTCCCCTCTGTGTTCTGCGCATCCTGCCCTTGCGTTTGCTTTGCGCCATTGTTTCCGCCCGCCTGCCCCGCTTCTGCCATGGTGTCCTGCATTTCCTGCCTCGTCCTAATTTCGCATCCTTCTTTGCCGCAGAACGAGGACACGACCACGAGCACAAACGGCCTCTCTGCGTGTAGGTACGATATCGGGCTCTAAGAATGTCCTTTGCGAGGCCGCCGCAGCTCTCGCAGCGCGCCCCTGCTGCCCTCCGACACGCTGCCTCGTGCTCCGTAGGATCGGCCTTATCCACTGTAGGAACAGCGCGCTGGCTGCGTGGTTCGGCCTCGCCTGGCCTACCTGCGTCACGAGCGTCTTCGGGATGCTATGCTTGTACTTGAGCTCTGTGGCCCCAAATTCGCACCAGAACTCCACGGAAACGTTGCATGTGGCCATGCTGTAGTTGTTTTCCTAACTGCTCAATCGGTAGCTAGGGTAGACGCGTCTGCTCTTGTCTCCTATTCTTGCCTTGGTGCCTCTCTTATACTCCCTTCCTCTCGCTACCCCGCAACCTACGGCTCATCCCGTTGCAATATCCACCTTTGCCGCCTGCTGACCTCTCCAAGCTGAGACAAGGACAACGCACACCTGCATTAGTGCCCTTCCCGTCTTCGTCAATGCAATGTACATTTGCAGCCTTCCATTCGGCCTTTGCCTTGAGGAACGAAAGGACTTATTAGCGCGCGCGGAAAAAGGAAAAAAAACCTGCCTGATTTTTCACCCCCGGAATCCCGCTTTCCTATTGGCCCAAAAATTACCTCTTTCGTCCTAGCCTGCCCTGAGAAATTCCCTCTTTCGTCCTAGCCCATCGTTTTGCAAAAAGCTTCCTTGTCATTGGTTATTGCTTTCGCTGCATCGCGTTCTTTCGAGGACGACATCATTTTCCATCGTTGCGTCTGAGTGGCAGGAACCGTACTTTCTCATGCACAGCCGCGTTCATCCCTACGCCCTTACATGGGACCCCGACCCAAGTGGTTCGCGCGGGCCGGTGCGGGCCGGTTGAGGGGCCCGTCCACTACTGCGCTCCTGTGCTGATTGTCCGCGACCTTGGCTTCCAAGCGTCTTATAAATGTCCTCCGAGCTGACGGTCGAAGCCCTCACATGCGCCGCAGCATCGGCCCGCGATCGACGTCTGGGGATTGATCCTTTCCCACAATCTCGCCTGTCGCCTGCTTTTCCGGGCCCGTTGTCGGCTCCGGCCCGTGCACTCCTTCGCCCCGACCTCATGGCCGGCCGAGGGGACTGACAGCTCAAGTGCTGTGGCTTCGTGCAGTTGTCGACCTTCATTGTTCCCTGGAAACCCAGCCGAAAGCCCCATTCGGCGGATTTCATCCCTTTCAAGTGTTTCTTCATCATCGTACCAGACACTTGGACTTTCTACGACAACCCGAGCTTGGCTGGCGTGTTGGCGCCCCGGCCACGCAGTCGTCCACGAGCTCGACGGCCCAGGTTTCTATCGCCGTTGAAACGCAGGGCGCAGCGCGCTGAACGGTAGCTTTAGATCGGCTTGGCGTGCCGTCTGCAGGACTGTGAGCTGCGGGCCTGCGGCGAGGCCATCTTGACTTTTGTATTGGATGGTTGGCTATGTTGTCCTCGAATCCACAACCTCTGCCCTCTTCATGCTTTTCTTCCACAGCGTTTGTTGGTCTTCCTCTGAGCACACACGCCTTCTTGTGGGCCTCCCAGTCCGCCTTTTCCTGTTTCTGGCCGTCATGGGACATCTACTCCCACGGTCACCTTGTATATTTTTTCAGGACTTGATGTCCACGCAACCACTGCGTCCCCGAAACGCGGACAGGGGGTTGGAGGGGGGAAGACCATGGTTCAAGACCGGATTCGGCGCCTCGGATTTGATCTATGATCTACTTTTCCTCCCCATCTCTCGGTCATCTCTCATTGATCTTTATCGGCACGATGCACTGTGTTATGGGTGTGCTAACCATGGAGCATATACCGTAAAAACTCACTAAACTCGGCCAGCCTTTATGTGGGGTTATAAGTACCTGAAGTATGTAGTTTGTATGGAAAAGTGACCTGCCAAGCCTCGCCAAGGCCGGCCGAATTTTGGGAGTTTTTACGGTAGACTGTCGGAGGTAGTCTCCACTTTCGCCAGCTGGTACCACCCCCTTTATAGTTGTCCCCTTAAGTCAGACTACCCCACGACCAGCACCCCCCACAACCAGCACCCTCCACAACACCGACGCGCCAACCATAGTACTATCTTTAAATCGCGTTTTCTCGTGCAATTCTTATTAATAATTAATAAAAGCTATATCATTTTAATCAGCAATGCCTCGCGGTTCTAAATATACCGAACAATCTATGCAACAAGCACTATTTGCTATTAAAAATGGGATGACACAATCGCAAGCTAGTCGCATATGGGGAATCCCGAGGGGATCACTTCAAGGCCGTATACGCGGCAGCCACCCAATAAAGGAGGCTAAAGAAAGTACCCAGCGGCTAAGCAAAGAGCAGGAAAAGCATCTCTGTGAATGGGTCCTCAATCAAGCGGCCGTAGGGCTGCCACCAACGCACCAACAGCTCCGGGAACTCGCTGGGCGTATCGTCCGGGCTAGCGGCGACCTTCAACCCCTCGGGAAGAATTGGATTACCGGATTTTTGGCCCGAAATCCCGAAGTTAAGACTATTAGAGGCAGATCGATGGATTCGGACCGGATCAACGGTGCGTCCGTGGCTATAATCAAAGACTGGTTCCAAGTCATGAGTCTGCCCGTAGTCAAGGCTATCCCTCCGCAATTCCGGTTCAATATGGATGAGACGGGCCTTCTTGAAGGTCTTGGAGCTAATGGCCTCGTACTAGGAAGCTCTGAGAAGCGGGAGGCCTTAAAAAAGCGCCTTGGAACGCGTTGTTGGACTACTATCGTGGAATGCGTCTCCAGTGATCGGAATGGTCCGGTATGAGTTGGTATTGGTATGGTAAATACCGCCAAGACCTGGTATGGTTTGACAAAAATTCGATACCATGGTATTACCGGTATACCGGCTCATACCGGTAACACTAAGCTGGTTACGGCAAGGTGGCTGATTTGGAGCATTCTGATTGGCTCTGATGGTGGGACCACCCCTATGACAGGGTGCTTAACGCGTCCACACGTCAACGCGCTCGCGCCTGTAATTCAGGAACCCGGCTGTATGATGCATTGATGATATGGCATTTCCTCTCGAGTTGGTCTCATCCAAAATCGGCGCGTGAATAAACTTCTAAAACCTAAGCCCACGTTGAATATTGATTCACTGCAGAAGCCATAATGATGAGGAAACGTGCAGGGACGTGGGAAGTCCGCCGCCCCGAAACCAAATTCTAGCTATAGGGTAGGCATACACAATGAGTCGAAGGTCGAACTTGGCGATGGCCTCACGAATTACCTAATTAGGAAAGCCGATGGGGATACAACGATCTTGGCGGTATGACTGGTATTACCGGTATGGTATGGTATGAGAGTGTCATGGTATGGTATGGTATGGTTTGACCTCTATACCATACCATACCGGACCATTCCGAACACTGTGCGTCTCTGCAGCCGGCACGGCCTTGCCCCCCCTTGTGATCTTCAAGGGCCAGGACCTTCAGCCGTATTGGTTCCCTGAAGAGCTTGACTTTCTAAGAGACTGGCACTTCGCAGCCTCGCCGAAAGGCTGGACAACTGACTCTCTAGCTCTCCAGTGGCTTAGGGAGGTTTTTATCCCACAGATAAGGGGCCAGACCGACGGGCCAGTCCTTCTTATCGTTGACGGCCACGGGAGTCATCAAACGGATGACTTTATGTACGAATGTTATCAGAATAATATCCTGCTTCTATTCCTGCCCCCCCACGCCTCTCACGTACTTCAACCACTCGATATCTCAGTCTTTTCCCCAGTCAAAGGGGCTTACAGGCGTCAGCTCGAGAAAATCACCTCCCTTGACGATTCCTCGCCACTTGGGAAAGCCACATTCCTACAGTGTTATTCACAGGCCCGGGCCGCTGGTCTGACTGAGAGGAATATTAAAGGAGGGTGGCGTGGCTCTGGTCTGTGGCCAGTTAACCTAGCTAAGCCCCTGATGAGCCGGTTCGTCTTAAACGGGCCGCCAGCGCCGACTACACCAAAGAAGAAGGGAAATTCGGGTCCCCCGGGCAGTCGGGATAACCTCAAAACACCACATAGGTCACAGGAAGTTCACCGCATAATTCTTCAGCTAGGAAGACGGTCTTACGTCGACCGGACCGTCAGACGACTCTTTGGAAAGGTTGGCCGCAGCTTAGATCAGCAGAATACCCAGCTTGCAGAGGCCCAATTAAGGATACAGCAATTAGAGCATCAATTACACCGTCTACGGCCACAGAAGAGGAAGAAAATACTCCAAGATCCTAACGGTCGGTTCGTACGGATCGATAAGATCATGGAGACTAAGAAGAGGCTTGCCCAGGCTCTTAACCCAATTTCAATAGCAGCAGCCAATCAGGATGCAGAATTTAATAGCTTATGTAATTCCTGGCAGCTCGAATAACTAGAAAACACCAAAGATAACTATCTTATTGCGTTGTGGCAGCTTTAAAAGTGGCCTCTAAGTTGCTAATGTGATGTTGTGGAGGGTGCTGGTTGTGGGGGGTGCTGGTCGTGGGGTAGTCTGACTTAGGTTCTACCCTCCACTCAGTCCACCACAACCTTGACGACCCCCTCTTTTATCCCCTCTTAGCCTTGACACTGCTACTCTTGCCTCTGCCTCCAAGTCCAGCGTCAACTTTCGTTCCTCAAGGCTCTTTTGCGCAACCCCTGTTGGGTTGCCTCTCCTCGTGTAGACTTTCGTTCCTCAAGGCTCTTTGCGCAACCCCTGTTGGGTTGCCTCTCCCGTGAGGAACGAAAGGCGCCTTCTGGACGCGGGGAAAGAAAAAAAAAACAAAAAGCCAAAAACTACTTCACCCTCGAAACCCTGGCTTCTGATTGGTCCAAAATTTCTCCCCTCTTTCGTCCTAGCCTTTCTTTTCGCTGAAAGAATAATCGGTTCTTGTGATTGGCTCGTGGCTCATTCCTGATGCTTTGAGAAAGCTGAGTGAGGTCCAGCCAGCTTGAAGCCTCTCGAATAGTTTCGACGCTCAGCTGTCCCAGCTTCGCCTTTGCGGCAGTCATCTCGGCTGGGACTTTGTTACCCACTAAGTCTCTCTCCCGCACCTTCGAGATAAGCATGATGCCGTCCAGCTTCGGGCAGCGGGACAGCTGCACGTACAGGCTGTACGGGTCGCACTGCGAGGAGACGGCGCGTCCGTCGATGTTCGACGTCCGCGTCCCCCGCAGCTCCAGGGCTACGCGCTCCAGCGTCCTACCCTGCACTTTATAGTCGGTGCACGCAAAGGCTGCCGCGCAACTCTCTCCTGTAAAAATTTTCCCCCGCTAGCAGCTGTTAGTGCAAGGGGTTTTTTACAGGGCCCACCAGGGCACGAATCGGCCTCGGCCCTAACACCCGCCGAGGCACAAGAGGATGCGTTGAGAGTGCAGCTACCCTCTTGGAAGATTCCTGCCCTCCGAGATTAAGCCCGGGCGCCGACGATATCGAGATTATCGCCGAGATGCGCACGCTCGTTAGGGCACCGGCAAACCGGCAGCACGAGGTTTTTCCCCTTTCCCGGCGCGCGGCGTCGCGGACTCTGCCCCGTCGGGGAAGGGTTTTTTCCCTCGCGCTTACTTGCCTCCTCGACGGTAACTAGGCCTCTTCTTATGCGAGGGACGAGGAAATCCTACGCCGGTTTAAAAATACTCTTCGACTCGCCGCGGAGTCCCGACGACGCAATCTTTCCTTTGTTACGCCTTGCGCACGCCCCAATAACCCGCTGACGGAGGAGGGGCTTGAGATTACTTTACTGAGAAGCCGGATAGTGAGTCCGCCCTGCTGCCCGGAAAATGCCGCTACGATAGCCGCCAACGCCGGGCGCGAAGGCAGCAAGCGTGGCGCCTATATATCGGATGCCTTTGGAGGAGGACTCTGGGGTCTCTTATTAGAATCCTTTGGATACGATGTATAGATAGCTAGCCCGGCTCGTCTTTTACCCTTATAGGGATGGCACAGACGTTAAACATACAAACAAAACAAACAAACAAAAGCAAAGGCTGCCGCGCAGGGTAGGCCCTTTCGGCTGACGTCGTGGTGTTGCCACGGCCTTTTTCGCTGGCGCTGTATCTTGACGGTCATGGGCGTCAACAAGATCGTGCCCGGCGGCATCCCGACGAAGTGCAGACGTCTCGTCGTCTCCGACTCTAGCATTATGCCCGCCGGCGGCCCGAAGTGGACCGCCATGTCCGCCGAGACCCGATGCCCCGGATACGACTTGTCTATGACCACCTCCAGCGCCGTGTAACTGGCGCCGTTCACCAGCTTCAGCCCCTGGTGGGTGTTGTGGTTCACGACGACCGGCATCCCCGGCACGAACATAAAGATGGCCGGTACCGGTATCGCGCTGTCGTCGCCTTGGTTGAGAGTCATGATGGCTTCTTCTTCTGTCGGTAGACCGTCCTTCCACTTGTGCTCGGATATGAAGATTCGCATCGTCGATCGTCGCTGGATCTGGAACGCCAGGCTCGCCTCCATGTTGAGGTTCCACCGGTTCCTGTTTAGCGGCGTCACCACGGTGATGCCTGATTCCCACGGGATCCGCTTACCCTCCTGGTAGCACCTTGAGTTGAGGAGGTCCAGGTCCGTGTGGTCCTGCACGCCCTGTCGGATCCGCTTCAACAGCCTCTGCACGTCCCCCGCGGCGCGCACTTGCTCATCCAGCATGACGACCGTCGTGAACTTAACCGTAGGTGCAGGACGCATCACCCACGGAGAAGTGTACGACGGTGAAATCATCGGAGCCCTAGAGGGACTGAAAGAGGCACTGAAGCTGCCCGCGGGACAAATTCACGTCTGCCTAGATAACACGTCAGCAGCTAGGGCGATCATGGGAGACGCTGGGAGCTCCTCGCAGCACGAAGCGATCAACTTCGCGGCATTGGCCAGAGAACACGGCGATACGCACGTGCGCTGGGTCCCGGGGCATGCGGACATTCCGGGTAACGAGAGGGCTGACGAGCTGGCCAAAGCAGGCGCCACGTTACCGGACCCGACCATGGACATCACTACCCTAGCATACCTACGGCGGAAGGCAAAGGCGGATGCGGCGAGTCGCTTCGAGGCCTGGTGGCAGGCCGAGATGCCAGACTCGTACCGTACCCTGAAGCTGAAGACTACGACCAAGTGTCCGAACGAACTGGTAGGAGTGCCCCGAGAACGACTGCATCATCTGCTCGCTGCTCGCAGCGGGCACGGTGACTTTGCTCCATATCACGAGCGCTTTCATCACCCAGACGCCCTTTTGCAGTGCTCATGTGGGCGCCGAAAGGCACCTGACCACATCTTCTATTGCCGAAAGATTGACCCGGTACACCGTGTGAAGCTTTCACCTTCAACGGGCCAGGCCATCAGCAGCGCAATAGGCCCGAAGTACGAGACTTTCCTCAAGCTCGTGAAAAGGACGGATTTCTTCCAAAAGGTCTGCCCACGCCGCCAGGCGTGAGACCACCGGCCAGCAGGCCACCTTTCCTATGTTTATTTGCTCGCTTGGCCTCTATGTACTAATCTTCTCATCTGCACATTATACGTTTAGGCAACGTTAGTAACCGCCACAGCCGAGAAAGCGCTACCTGGGACGTCGCGGCAGGCCTGCGACCCAGATAACTACAGCACCTTAAAGATGCTAATAGACTGAAGCGGCTTATGCCGCAGACTCAGAGCCCGCTGACGGGCGACGAGCTTGAAACTACAACGGTAGAAATGCTAGATGGTGGAAGACGCGCCCTGCCGCGGTTCGTCAGGATATCGTAGTCTCCTTCGGCCCCTTGTGCAAAGGGCCGAGGAGGCAGATGCGTCACCCGCGAAGAACCCGCCCGCAGCAAGCGCGGCACATGTATGTATTGTACAAATAGCTAGCCTAGCACGTCCTTTGCCCTTAGTAGGGATTCACAGACGTTAAATATATCATCATCATCATACTAGCCAAGCGGGGGCCCTTCTGTTGGAATACTAACCTGCTGAATAACCCGTGCATCGGTAGCGATACAACGACGATCAAATCGATCGACTGCATCCCTAATCGATACGACATCGATCGAGTAAGACCTTCAATCGATTGATCGATATCGATATCGGAACGATTAATCGCTCCGATCATATCGATTGTACGATCGATGTCCAAGCCTGGTCTCGTCGCTGCCGCCAGATGCGTCAACCTCTGCATGGCATCAATTATGCTTTGGTCTGGCTTATTCCCGATGAAATCCTGGGGTCGTACCGGACTAAGAACTTGATACTTGCAACGTTCTGCACCTGGATAGTTGTATTTGTATTTTTACTTTCTTGGCACGCTAGTGTTAAGGAAGTAGCCTTCACACATAGTTTCCCCTAACAACTGTTCTTGACAAAACTCCAATTGAGCCGCGCGCAAGCGCCGGCAGCGACCATGGCACCAGCCTCAGGTTCGCATGCCGACTCCGATGCCTTGAAACAAGGCATACGATCGCCGCCAGTAGATATGTTGCTACTTCGTGCTACTCTACTAGGCCTCTGGATAACCATTGCTTTTGAAGCTGATCTGCCTCCACAGTGTCTTCTGACAGATTGTTGCGCTCGTCTGTGATCAGTCTCTTGGTCTGGCTGAAGACTCTCTCGCATTCAGCGCTCATGCCGGGAATCGAGAATAGGTCGAGCGCCATTCGATACAGCACTGGGTATTCAAGTTAATGCTGATGCCACCACTCGAGCGGATCGGCGACGTCGAGATCCTGTACATAAATCGGCCGAATTTGGAACAGATCAAGTTCCGTCACGGTTCTGGCTCTTCTCCGCCGCACATTGAGAGAAGTGACTGATCTCTTGCCGAAAGCGCTGTAGTCATTGTCGGCACTGGCTGCCTCCCTGTCGGATTCGTCGTCCAAAAGCCCTGTCTGCGCCTGTATCTCGACCTCTGCCTGCTGCCGATATTCCTCGAAAAGGTCACTAACCGCCCTTTTCATTTCGCTGTACCATTCCGGTTTGTCCATTGCCTCCGACCAATGCCGCTCAAAGTAATCGTAGCCGTAGGAAGGGTGAAGCGCAAGCGCCGCACGATACACAGGGGTCCGATCTGTCGAGGTAGTAGTCCTCCAGTTTCGCCCAACCACAGTCGATTCCTGATTTGAAGTGAGAGGGATCCTCGTGTCGGGTCAACTCCGCGGCTTGCTTGAACTTGATGAAGAGATAGTCCATCGTCTTCAGCGTCTCCCACACGGCGCCATGGCCGCCCTCTGCTCCGTCCTTACTGGCGTTGCCTTCCATCGTCTGGGTCAAGATGTGAAAGGGCTTCAGAAAGTCGAAAAACCGTTGCAGCTCGACCCAGTCGGTAGCGTTCAGGAAGTCCTTGGTGATGTCACGTCGATCCACATCATTCCTGGGCTTTTGCCAACGCGACTGATAGAGCTCAATAGCACTCCGAAGCTCAAGCGCTGCTGACGGTCAACAATGTTCAGATGGTTGCAGCTCTAGACACCACGGGAGCCTACCTCTTTTAATCATCATGTAAATGGAGTTCCATCTCGTTTTACCATCAACCAGGATCTCCAGCGTAAAGATGGGGTCGTCTCCGGCAAGCTCCGATTGCAACTGTCGAAGTGCTTGTCGCCGCTGGTCCGTTCGACGGATATACGTGGTGAGGTTGTGAAGTTTTCCCACTGCTCCGACCTTGGCCCAGACATCGAATTTGAACTCATCGGTCGCAGCTCGAAGTTGTGACTCAAACTTCCCAGCATTGAAGCCAAATATGACAGCCCGGACGATCAGGTTGATGATGTGGCCAACGCAACGCAGTCGCCGTCGCTGCACGTCCATCGGGAACCATTGCGCCAGAGTTTGAAGGCATGTATCGTTGCTCTCTGCATTGTCGAGCATGAAATACCCAAGCTTTGATCCTAACTCGTGTCGGTCTATCACCTTCTTGATGTGTGGACCAATGTTCTCACCGGAATGCGGACCTACCAGGCGCGGCAGTCCCAGAAGAACATCGCGCTTCTTCCCGTGTCCGTCGACGAAATGACCAACGACCCCGACGTAATGAAATCCGTTTGAAGCTGTCCATAGATCAAAGCTCAAGTGAACGGAGCTCTTCGATCCTCGTATAAGATTGCATATAGCCTGTCGACGCCCTTCATACGAATCGCGAATCCCATGAACGAATTGTGCTGTGTTGCTCTGGCAGTAGCTTGCTAACTTGTTCCCTCTCGCTCGACGCTTGACGGAATGTCACGTCTTCGGCTATGACCCAATCTACGAAACGTGCTTTCCATGTCGCTTCGTCAAAGCAGCGTGCAAGATGTAGACCCGGGCCTGACGGACCAGGTACAGAATACGACCTGGAGAAAGCGGATGCTGCAGCCAAAGCGAACGGATTTCTCAAGCCGAAGTCATGCTCACCCAATTCCGTAATTCGATGGTGGCGGAGCAAATGCTTCGCCGCATGAGATGTCCCGGACGAAACGTAGAGAGCTGTCGTATAGCTTCTTCTCAAATGACAGATCCTGCAGAGACAATAACGAACGCCGGCATGCTCAAGATTCGCACCATATCTATAGATCCACGATTCTTTGATCTTGGTGCCGACCACCCTCCTATGACGAAATCGCCGCTTTGCGCCAACGAGCCTTTTGCCATGGTGCCAAATATTATCCCAGTCGATTGCGAAGTCACACCCTGACGAATCCAGCTCATCGACTGTTGCTTCCGAGGTGGCTGGAGTGGCATCTGGATTCTCTCCGGAGAGGTATGAGGCTGATGGGATAGACAGCGCTGGACTGCCGCCCCTAATCGTGCCCGCCCCCACTTTATTTGGGTTTCGCGAAGGCTCACCCACTAAAGTGGGTGCTGATCACCATCGCGGACAGATCACCAAAACGGACACTTTTCTGTAGTATCTACCTTCTACCCCCTACGTAAGAACCGACCCTTACCCTCTTGGTCAACTATATATAATGGTTCGAGCCGGCCGTCGAGCCGGTATTTACGTGCGACTTTTGCGGCTTCTCCAAACCATTTCTTATACATATTTCTCATCTGCGCGTCGGCGCGTTCGACAATTTACTCCTCAAAAGGCGAGAGGAGTTTGCAGCAATCATTATCGGCGGCGATCTCTCCGAATTCGATGGGCTCGAGCTTATCCAGAACAACTCCACACGCTGGAATTCGTGGTTTCATTCGATTACACGAGCATTAAATGTTCGGGAACGGAGCATTTTCAATATACTCAGTTGAGACCGTTACAATCAAGTACATACTATCACATAGCTTCATTGGCGAGTGTTGTCCGCACCTGCGGACTAGAAATGAATGAGAGAATGATCTATTGATGCTTGTCTACCCAGCTACAGAATGTGATGACTGAGTTTCATATAGACTCAGCTGATAGAGTCGTCCTGCCTGTGGAACCTTCTAGATCCCACTAGTGTCCTCTAACAGCGAGGAGTAGGAAATTCAGGAGGTTAGGCGAGCCAATCTGCTTTCCCGAGTCTATTTGCACAGCAGCCATTAAAAAAGGTTGTTGGCTCTGGCATGTAGGATAGTAGTCGTGTCTTACCAAGCAGGCAAGAAACACCGAAACCCGAACCTTTGAGTAATCTTTCTTTCAGCTTCTGGTGTGAGGCTTAACTTAACTTGACCGATCTAGCGAAGTGCGTACAGAATGAAATCACCATAGCTCGGAAAATACAAGACCCTCTATGATTCTACTATCCGTCCACTATAGAGGAACATTCCGCGTTCCCGTAATATAAGCCGATAAACTTTTAAGATAGAGGGTTTCCGTGCTATCCGCATTCCTATTATCGAAACTTGGCACATTAGGGCTTTAGTGTGTAGGAGGGGAAATTTACATATAATGCTAGATTATCGCATCTAGCAGAAGCCTAACAGTGCGATATACCTACATAAATCTATTTGCAAAGCAGCTGATAATTACTACTTTAAGGTAGGTTTCTACGAGCCTTTCACACAGCCACAATGAAGGCATACAGCTTCATCCTATCTGTGGCTGTCTTGGGCGTGGCACATGCTAGGGTTCATGGGGGATATGGCTATAGGCCTTATCATCTACCGGCGTCCGGTGGGAACTATAGAGGCGGTGGTTATTCCAAGCTGCCACTTCCAGGCAAGGGTTACATGTCCGGAGGTTACAGCCAGCAAGAATGTGAGGAGAAACACGGCAAAGGCGGCTGGACTTGCGACGACGGATGTAATACTTGCTCTTGTGGGCCAACCGGTATCACGAGCACACTAATAGCATGCGGCCAGACGCTACCTCCTCCACATGAGGAGGGTGACGGCTCTAGATATGGCGGTTCTCCTAAGATGCCACGTCCCGACAAAGGCTCCGATAGGTATAGCCAGGAAGAATGCGAAAGGGAACACGGAAAGGGTAGCTGGACTTGCGACGACGGATGTAATACTTGCTCTTGTGGGCCAACCGGTATCACGAGCACACTAATAGCATGCGGCCAGACGCTACCTCCTCCACCTGAGGAGGGTAACGGCTCTGGATATGGCGGTCCTCCCGGGATGCCACGTCCCGGCAAAGGCTATGGTGGCTACGACCAACGAAAATGCCAGAAGAAGCACGGAGAGGGCAGCTGGACTTGCGACGACGGGTGCAACACGTGTACTTGCACCCCGACTGGTATCGCGAGCACGCGCAAGGCGTGCGTCAAGGAGCCGCCTCCCACGTATGGAGGATCCAGCCAGGATGGTGGTTATTAGAAGCCTAGTCCAAAGCTTGAATAAGGAAGACCTAATGGGTTGTTAATAAAGCCTCCCAATATCCTATGAATTGAATTAATCTGATTGCTTTGAATCAACTTCATCGGCTTCGTCAACTCCTGGTATCCGCGTCAGCGGCGTTGTGTGTACATCTCGAGACTCGAGTCGCAATGTTCTCGCTAAGCCAGGCGTTCGAAAAATGGTGGGCGGAGTACTGCGAGGAGCAAAAGCGCTTACGTCCTGGGAAGGGAGGGGAGCGAGATCCAGACGATTGGCGTGCGGTCCGATCACCTTATCAGGTGTAACTTTTCTACGCACCAAAACTCTACATAAACGACGGATTGACCACTTTGTCAGTTGTCACTGCTTTCCCGAATCGCCACCTTCATATGCCCATCTCGTTTGCGCCGCCAAGTTTGTGAGTCTGCGCATTCCATCAAGCATGGCTCGATCTAGCGTATTGTCAATAAAATCCTGGTATCTCACGGGACTGAGGAGCTTGATGCCATGAAGCGTAGTACACCTGGACAGTTGAACATAGAGGCTCGTGAAATCGCATTTGGAGGGTTCGCCATTGGTTACGCGATTGCCGCGCAGCTCCAAGAGTACTTCTACGAACGTTTTGCCCTGGGATTTATAGTCAGTGAGGACGAACGCCGGTACAACGGGCGGGCGAACAGGAGGCTGCATCGCTTCATTTTGCAACAATGGGACAGTGGGACAGCGCAAGTACCTCGCCAAAGGTCGCCTTGGTTCCCGGCCCGTCGAGCTTCAAACCATGACAGTGTCACGGACTAAAAACCTCGACCGATACTCATCATCAATCATGCGGCCTCTCGATCATACTCGTCGTTCCATTTTCCTTCGCCATCGGTCGCTCGTCCCGCTCCTCACGGCGCCCCGAAATTGACATCAGCTCGGCGGAAGTGATGTCAAGGGCAGCGCGTAATCGGCGGTAATCCGCGGGTGTTTGCGGGGTAATCCGCTGACCGCCCACCAAACGCGAACCTGTGACATCCACTTGATATCATCTTTGCCCAGTTATGAAGTCCCCTAGAACCCATCGCCACCTCTCCATCGATACTGCGCGGACGTTGTAAGCCGCTGAGGGAACAGACCTGGTATCGGCGCCATTGCCAACTGTGATGGCCTCAATGGGTGGCAAAGATATTTGACAGCTCAAGCCCGTGGTCGAAGCGTAAGCACCATTCTGTCTCGTTCAGTCCTCGCGGCCCATGCGGCTCTGATATCCCTGTCAATGTCTGGGGATGGGCGGCAAAATTATTGTAGAGGGCATATCATCTCCAATACCATGATATCGATCAATGCTCGACTCTGCATCGCTGCTGTAGGCAGGCGGCCTGAAAATGCTGGATGTATTGTGCCGCTGCCAATTCCGAGGGTATAACCCGTTTTCCCGATGTCGTCGATCGCTCATCAAATTGTTCATCGTATATGGAAATGTCTGGTCTCAGCAGGTCAGTCAATGGGCGTAATATAGGAAGAGGTTAGCCACATTAGGAAGTAAATGAAGCAACCATTACATAGGCTGTTACCTGTCAACACTGCTTTTTCGGTGGCAACGGAGAACTCTAATTCTCAGAGGATTGCTCAATGGCACATCATTTGTTTCGTAAATAAAGTAGTGCCGCGCGGACAAAAGCTTCAGAGCTTCAGGCTACAATTCATTGCTACTGCCTTGAATACGCCAACCATCCATATCCTAGCCTAAATTTCTAATTCGCGTGTGCACAGCGCTGCATTCGACAGGCATTATTATCTTGAGGGCCACGGTGATCCATCAAGGCATCGGTTCTTCGAGAACGGCCACTCAAACCAGCATCTGGATAAATGTCGCGTGGCTAATTGTTGTAGGAGGCACCTTGATGTGGTGATTTTATCTAGCTCAAAAAAGAGGTACATCTGCGCAGGCTGGCATAATTCAGTTGCTGATGGTAGGCACCTATGTGCCTACAGATACGCATGCGCACAAGCTGTAGGCTGAGTCACAGTCACTTCGGGTAATGGGTAACCTGTCATGACTTCAATTGTAACTAACTAGGAAAGAGGAAGCTATTCACAAGAGACGGAATGTGTGCACCCGTAAGTACGGCTTGCAGCCAGCTGCGTGCCCTGATCGCGGGGTAGGGTGTCACGTGGGATTCGTGCGCGAACCGTGATGGTATCGCTACCGATGCACGGGTTATTCAGCAGGTTAGTATTCCAACAGCCTCCCCACTTTCCGACATTGACTCAGTTTCATCCGATTCGTCAACACGGACAACCTGCGCTGAGGATGGATATTGCGTCTGCGGAGAGGAGTCTACCGCTCGGGATTGGTTCATATAACTCTCCACGGCCCTAGCCAAGTCGGAAGGTAGTTGCGATAGATCCATCGTTCTCGGCTGATCCCGTTCAACGGTCCCTGTGCCCTAAGGGGTAGAGAGATCAAACTGTAAGGCGCACAATCACAACGTAACAGAGAGTGAAGAACGGGGGGCCAATGATTCAATTGTTGATCTCTAAAGAGCTTCTTCAAGTCCCGTGAAGTCGCCCTTTTTATCCTTCCACCGACCTCCGTAATGTCTCGGAGGTCCCTTAGCGTCCTGCGCGTGACAATGAAGGCGGAGAACCTTGCAAACTCCCTGCAGAGGCCACCCGTTCCTAAGTCATACAGAAAGGCTCGAGTGTCCCCAGATTGGGAGACGAAGTGGAAACCAGCATTTGACAAGCAGTATAAGCACCTTCAAGATCGAAGTGTATGGACACTAGAAGAATTACCCCACGATGCAAAACTACTTCCCGGAAAATGGGTTCTCGACGAGAAGAAACTTCCGACAGGAGAACTGGTCGGCAGAGCCCGCTGGGTTGTCTGTGGGAATTTTGAGGAACACGACAGCTGGGCAGTCCAAGATGCATATGCTGCCGTTGCAAGCACGAC
Organism: Hirsutella minnesotensis 3608; assembly: GCA_000956045.1. Classification (NCBI taxonomy): domain Eukaryota; kingdom Fungi; phylum Ascomycota; class Sordariomycetes; order Hypocreales; family Ophiocordycipitaceae; genus Hirsutella; species Hirsutella minnesotensis. The sequence goes on from KQ030720.1 coordinate 25,606, forward strand.
ATCAGTCAAAATATTCTTACTGTGGACAGCAATTCTCGACCTCGAATGTTATCAGTTCGACATCGCCACGGCCTTCTTGAATGCGGACATACCCGAGGGCACGAATATCTATGTCATGCAACCAGAAGGCTACGAGGACGGTACAAGTAGAGTCTGTAATCTGAAGCAGGCCGTCCCCTGTGAACCCTGTCTCGTCGACGATTTTCCACGGTGCTTTGAAGCGGCACGCCGTCCGTTTCTGTGGACCTGTACCCTGTCCGACGATTTCCTTCAGGGAATACTTGAGGCAGGTGAAGGTGTGGGAGTGCACTTGGCAACAGTACGCGATGAAGTTGGATTCGTCGTCGAAGGCCGCGGTGAGAGCCGAGGTGCTCGCCATGACCTCCTCCACGGGATGGATGTGCTTCCTCTGCTGTCGCACCGCTTTTCCAGCGTCTTCATCTAGACACTCATGAAAGACAGAGTCTACGTACCGGATCACTTGGCCACGGTATGCTTCTTCCGCAGGGTTGGCCATGTCATCCATCAGGTTCGGTAATTGCATGTTGCCGTCCAGCCAGAGGAGTCCATGCAAGTGGAGGCTGCCTCGTTCGTTCGTTTCCACCGTCGCATAGTAGTGGCTGACCTTCCCAAAGATCGATTCCTGGCCCGTGTTCACGTATTTTTCAAAGAATAGGGATACTTCTCGGTGGAAGAAAATGGCCGAGCTGACCGGATCCATGGTGCTGAGGGCGATTCTGTCGTACTTTTCACGGAGATCGGCCAAAAGTTCCTTTGCAGACTCATAATCGTGGAGCCTATGAATGGCAAGCTTCATCTTTACCGGATTATTGATGTCGTTAGGGCTGATGGTAATCCAATAGGATATCCACGGGGGCGTGCACCCAATAACAAGTTCCTGGCACACATTCCGCACGACTCGCAAATATGCGACCATCGTCAGTCGCGTCGTAATGGCGTGACTCCTCCCATGGGAGCGTCGTATCTCCTGCAAGGGAAGCTATCGGATGGCACGCAGCAGGCCTCCCCGTCATTGGTTACTCATCGGTTGGAAGCAGAGCCTTCCTTCACGTTGCGTAATCAGTCAAGCAGTGGCTGATGATGGCGAGGGGAGGGTAAAGGGGATTCGTGAAGGGCAAGCAGGCTGGAGCGATATGTCGAGTCTATTATTTCGGGCAACTTCGAATACTTCTTGCGTCGACACTTCTTGAAAGCTGTCGCACATTTGCAATGAGAACCTCCACCTGTTCCTATGACCAACGCAAGACATCCCTGAATGGAACCGCTGCGAGACCTCCAACACCCCTAAGAAAAGGTACCGCCGGGTGTTGTGTACTGCTTTTATCACTATGTTCTGTTGTACATTCTCTGATCTCTCCATCAATAGCCAGTCATTGGCTTCATGCCAGTGACAACGACGTAATCGAACACAAGGTGAATGTCACGGCGCCTGACCGTCCGCCGCACGGTCGCATTAAGAACATGCACCTCATCCTGCGACCAGCCCAAGACCTCCCGGAACGGAACTGCTGTTAGACCTTCGATGCCCTCTCGAAGGCTCTCCGCCATAAAGATACCAATCTCTCTGAGCTTCGGATCTTTTGGCCAGTCTCCAACGGGCAAAGAAAAGCGTCGTTCCTGGACCGACACGAATCCGGTCGATTCTGCCCACCGCTTAAATGACGATGCTGGGTCCATGTCCCGTCCACGCTTGTCGCCAACTCGCTTGAGACCATCCATCAACTGCACAACGGGATCGTCCGACGAAAGAGTCCCGTCCTCTGAATATGGTTGATTGAGGATCCCTTGAAGTTCAACCTAGCCTCCTGGTTTGAGATTCTCGTACATCTGACGAACGAGTCGTGGCCAGTTTGCTATCGACCCTAGCAAGTTCCGCAAGTGTACGAAGTCGTACTCAGCGGACTCGAAACACTCTTGTTCGACATCATCGACCAGAAATTCGACGTTTGGGGGCAAGTCTTGTGGCTGAATTGGGCTCAGATCATAGCCTCGGACTACCGCCGACGGGTACTGATCTCCAACGTCTATGGCCCATATTCCAGTGCCGGCACCCACATCGAGAATGCGGTTCGGATTCAGGCCGATTGGTGCAAGAAAGAGACGATCATCCAGAGCCAGAAGGAAAACATGATGGAGCATGTCGAGCCTGTTCTGTTCTCTATCGTCGTTCGGAAAGCAGTATAACCCAGCTCGATAGCTGTGGTAACGACGGCCATTCTTCCACTCGTGCTTCTTGATGCTGGATGAAAGTGAAGCGGTGGAGGAAGGCGGTTCTTCCCCAAAGGTCGAGTCCGCATCGTCAGCTACATCTCCTGAACCTTGAGATCCACTGCCGAATCGTATCAAAATACAAGGCGCAATGACAGTTCATGCTTAGGGCTCTTACCTTGCATTTCGGTAATCGAACAAGATACCGCAGCGGTCGTTTGGTTAGGATTGAGTATCCTTATGTCCGATGAGTCGGACGACGCATCGTCGCTCATGTCACTCGGAATCGCCGTGTCTGGCAGCGAATCCGAAGTGTCTAAAATGGGCGCATCAGATTCGCGAGAGGAGAAACCTGTGAACAAAGCTTTGCTTACCGGACTTCGGTCCAGCGATTCGAGAGTACTTAACCCCTGGCTTTTCCTGATCATTTCCCGAGGGGCCTGTCCGCTCTACACGTCCAGGGCTGTGCTCATCTCGTAACGCTTCGAAGATCCTGCGAGACCAAGTGTCAATACTGGAAAACGTGTCATGTGCGCAGTAATGCAGATGGTCGCCGTTCACTGATGTTTGTTACCAACGAGAACAAAAGCAACATCGACACAGCAACCTACCATGCTTCGACTCAAGTTGTGCAGCCTCGCACCAGTGCGTGTCAGGAGTGCCAAGACGAGGTGTGTTGACATTTGTCGGGGGATTCGAGATATCCACAGTATCAGATATATGTGTCCGGCTCCCTTCTTGGTTTCGCCCTGATTGATGTTCTAAGGTATAGCCGTCTGTCTCAGACGCCTCAGCATGTTGAAAGCTGGTGCCGCTCGATGAAGTTTCGAGGCTTGGCTCATCTCCCCAAGAGCAAGGCGTAGCGGGCTCATCGGCTAGATATGTTTCAGCATATACCGCAGCACCGGTGAGTGCGTCCATCGCCAGCGGGGCGATATCGGCATCGCCAGCGGGAGGCTGCTTGCAATCGCCTCTCGTCAAATCGGGATTTGAACCGACAGCATACTTGCACAATGGACCATACTGACTGGTTGGATCATCGTGGGGAGAGTCGGAGCCGGCACCGTTTGACGAATCTCGAAGAGCTGGCTCATCGCTAATGGAGAAAGGTGTAGCAAGGTCGTCGACTAGAGATACCTCTGCATCTACCGTGGATCCGGAGGCAATTATGGGATCGGCCATGTTGCCAACCGTGTAGATGTCGGGCCCTTTGGGATGGCCTACTGCCATGGTGATGTGTCGCTCCAGAACTCTTGGCAGAGGTGAACGGACATGCTTGGAGATAGTGGATCGCAACTTATCCAATTCTGCCGCGTCAGAGCCACCCATAGACTCCATCGTGCCAGACTCCTTTGTCTCGTTCTTCCACAGCTGAGTGAACTCCTCTTCAGCAGTGAACTCGGGGGGTTCGTCCATCCCGCTCGCACGGCCTTGGACAATCGGGCGCTTGACACCCGCGGCCTCCATCTCGGCGTCAGACAAGCTGCGAGCGTCTACAGTGAAGGAAAGCGCCATTGCATGGATATCGAAAGACTTCGGGCACCTGGTGATTGGTAGTTGACTGGCAGTTCCGCAAGGAGGTGGTGTCGTAGGAGGCCTGCTTCTTCGTTAGCAGCTTTTACCTAGCCCAATCTGTCACAATACGACAGACTGTTGTCTAGTCTACCTTTCGTGGGTGCCAACGTACCCGTCTCGTCCACTTCTCTTTTGATGGTACTTTCTGTTGTCGCCTTTCCCTGCGCCTCTCATCCACAAGCCTTCGTCCAGAGGTTCGTCGGCGACCCCAGTGCTGCGAGAGCCATTTTGCTCCTTGGGGAGAGGTCGAGGCCCTTGCGAAGGTTGAGATGGGCTGTTCGAAAACATTTCAGGAATATGATACAACTTGAAGGTATGGCGAAACATTGAGATGTTGACGCTCGTTAAAGAAGCGCAGGCAAGAGAGTAGAACTTGCCTTTGAGCAGCCAGGGCTATATATTATTCTCCTGCCACCAACAGAGATCGAACACGGGGTTTTATGCTCCCTCTCACCAGAGCCATGCGAATCAGACGGCTCATCCAAAGCGGACCGATCGGGCTGAACTCCCGGCTTGCGGCCACCCAGTGATGGGGCCGTTTCTTGGTGCTGTCACGCGAAGGTTGGACATTAACGCAGCCACACTGACGTTGGTGGTGACTCCGAGTGATCCCTGTATAGCGGGTGCCCGCGGCGAAGAAAGTGATTCCGTGTAATTATACAAAGAAGCAGGCGGATTGTTGGGGGCAGCGATTGCTTGCGCATGGAGTGTACAGCTTGCACATTGCTTCTGTGAGCGGATGAAGTGGCCGTCGTTTTCGTGCGTAGGTAACTACTTGACTGCAAGCCACTTCCCAATACTGCCTAGATCTGCACGGGGACAAGATTGGGACACATAGCAAGGAAGATTATGAGGTAAGCTTCAAGGTATGGCGCGGGGTAAGACACGGCACATGCTTAAGCGACCCAGTGATTCTCTCCTTTTCACCTCATTTTCTACCCTGAAATGTTCCTTCCTTTTTACCCCTCTGTCAACTCCTCGTCCAACGTCTATGCCCTACTCTGTCCGCCCTCGACGTTCCCGCTCCGCAATGTCTGTCTCGTCACGACCACTGCAAACCAACGAGGCATGGCTCAAAATCGCTGCTGCTGCAAACAAGTTAAAAATTGTTCGATCATTAACGGCCGGCAACAAAAAGCGCACTTCAGAGGCAGTCGCTATACTCAAGGAGGCACAGAAGTCAACAAAACGCGGGAAGTACCAGATCTTTCTTCATGATGTTCTCCTCAAATGTGGCCCCGGTGGGGTGCTTGTGTGCGCCGTAGCTCTTGGACAGAACAACGTGGCGAGCATGAATAAGCCCAACCGTGCTGCCCTACTACTCAGGTTGGAGAAGCACGAAGGCCAGGTGCCACTTCGTGACGCCACTCTTCAGTTGCTTGCCACAGTTCACAATATACCCAAAAGTGTAGAAGGTGCGCAATTACAATCGATCAATATCGGCTGTACTAATCAGTTTAGATTTGCACGATGCAATCCGTGACGAACAATGCCGACTGCAAGGAGGAAGTGCTAGCACGGTCAATTTACGACATTTTGCCCCGGAGACAAACATACCAGAGAGAGCCCACGAAGACGCCGGAACTCCCATCGAAACACGCCGAGAAGAAGATGCAAACACGCCACAATCCATAAGCAGAGGGTTTGTTCCACCGGAACCGGCTTCAGTCCAAAGTGATGATCCGGGAGGGTCCGAACCAAGAGATTTGCTACCGGCACAAGGAGCTAAACATTACTTGACATCAGGCGCAGTTATACCACTCACTATCGAAGCCGTCAACGTCATTCTTTCGCATCTCAAGGACGGACGGGGTGATGGATTAACGATTTCATTCCCTCCTCCACAAGTGCAGCTGCCATTCATCACTGTTCCGCATCACATATGTGCAGATATCATCAGAACAGCGATAGATACGCACCAAAACGATCATTGAGGGCTCATTCGACATATCTCACCTTGACGCCCTCCATTATCCAGCAGTAGTAGCCGGGTTCGATGATGATCATTACTGCCCCATCCGAGGCGTTGTACTGAACTATGGGTCTGTGATCCGTCTCGCTCAATACCTCGAATACGGCGACGTATCCTGAGCTGCCTCGTTTCAAGACGACCGCAGTCGTAGTTTCGAATGGACCTCGAACCGTAACAGTGTGTGGTCCTGTCCAGTCTCCTACCACGCCTTGCTGTTGTGTCTTCTTGCAATTTAGCTAACGTGCATACCACAGGCAATGGACATGATCGACTCACCGTGTCATAATAAATTCCTCCTAACTCCTCTTCGTTCTTTGCTGAATCGTCACTGAGAGCGATGGTTGTGATAGAGTCGCTCATGTTGCTCGTGGAGAACTCTTCATTTCCCGCAACATACTCTAAGCATAGTCTACGACACGCTTTTCTGCCTTGGATTGGCTAGAACGACCGCCTGCAGAGGATTGCTGGGCCAGTTTGTGGCCAAGGCGACCTACAAGCTCGTTGACGAGCTCGATGGCAGAATAGTTGGGTTTTTATCGCCGAGGACCAGGCCGCAACGCCGGAAGTTGTGTAGCAGTTGGGATATTCGCTCAGGGAGATAACTGATCCAGCACTTTCGTCAGACTCGAGTTTCACTGGTCCGGGTTGCGGGAACAAACAGGGAAAGGCCGACGGGACGGTACTTCACTCTAGCAATGAACGCAGACGGCAGATTCATCGTAGAAATTTATGTCGCGTTCAGATGTATTTGCTGCCATTCGAAGAGCCCGACATCATAGCGGCGTCGATATTTGTGCCTGGTTGACAGAGTGAAGTGTCGCAAGATTAGGCGGCGAACCCCACCAAATCTTGCGTCCTTTTCGGATTCGGTAATATAATCTTCCGGCGATGGTGCGGGATCTGGCGGGTCACAGGTCTGGTTTTGGTGGGCGGTCAGCGGATTACCCCGCACAACACCCGGAAGTGAGCCAGTGACGCGGGCGCTTGCGGCCACTTAGGGTAACTTATCTAAAGTCGGGAGAAACACGCGAGGAGGCTGCGTCGCTTCATCTAGCGGTAGTATCACCTCAGAACAGACTGAACAGTGCAGGTACCTCACCAAAAGGTGTCCTAATCGCAGTGCATTGAGCTTCAATTCGCGACGACGTGACGACCGATGGATTAAGGGACTCGAACGCAACCCGTGATTGATCGTGCGCTTCTGGATTCTCCTAGGCAGTCATTCTCTTGACCACTGACCGCCCGTTTCGCCTTTTCATGGCAGTTTGCAGTTGACATCAACCTGGTGGAGGTGATGCGGCGCCGTGAAGGGCGGAATGAGCGGCCGATGGCGAAGAAAACGGACTGTCAAGCATATTTAAGGGCCGTACGATTAATGATGAGTCCCGGTCGAGTTTCTTAGTCGGTCAGCTGTGACGCCGTCATGGTTTGAAGCTCGACGCACTGAAACTAAGGCGACCTTGGGCGAGGTACTTGCGCTGTCCCCACTGTCGCTAAATGAAGCGACGCAGCCTCCTGATTGCCTGGGCCATCTTCGCCGCCAGGGGCTTACACATTCGACTAGACGGGTGTTCAAATTCGTTGCCTTGTGGCTTCTTCGCTACGGATTACATTCTAAATGGTCGCACGCGCCCGCATCCCTCCTTCACCTCTCTTGCCTCTTCGGATGGCTTTGAACAGCCTGTCCAACGAGCTGGAGGAGCCCCGTTCCCCGTCCATCTGACGCGCCACGATATCCTCCGCCAAGCCGTCCAACTGGACCCGTCTGCGGACCTCCTCGACGATGGTCTTGCGCGTAGGAAAGTAGTTCTTCTCCGCTGGCGGCCGCCAGCGAGCCCCCCAGTCGCGCTCGAGGGCGTCCACAGACGGCATTTCGCCCCAGCCCTGCCGCCACAGATGCATCAGGTCCTGTACAGAATTGATGGAACGGGGGAGCTTGGGAGCTGGCGTCGGCCAGTCACCACGCTATGTGCTTTATCCAGGGCCTTTTCCTGGTCCTCTCGTACATGCTCCTGTCGCTGCTTCTCTGATGGGGTCGGGGCATCTTGCGGGCTCGCCGCTCGCGGGGGGCGCATCGTGGACGCGATCGCCTCGCCCGCAGCGCGGCCCCTCCCTTGATGAGCACTCACGACTTCCGTCTGTTGGGCTGCAGCGCCTCGGCCGGGACTGAAGGTGACGGTGCAGGTCGTCTGCGCGAACTCCTCCAACTTTGCGCAAAGGTCCCGAGCAACCGCTAGGAGGTTCGCATGCCTTCTTTCAGCTAACTGTTCGGCTGCGGCCTGTTGGGTCAGTACTGTGCGAAGCTTCTCGGCCACCACAGGCATTGCCTTCTGTATTGCCGTGGAATGGCTGTCTTCATGTGCCCGCGTGCATGTGCCCCGGACTTTGCTGGCAAACGCTGCAAACTCGGGACAAGAAAAGACTGGATCTTGGAAGAGTGGATGATCGGGGTAAGATTCGCGAAGGAAGACGGCGTCCTGTAAGAGCACCTCCCGAAGCCACTCCATGAGCTCCAGGAAAGCACCTGCGGCCATGTTCTGCTCCACCCCGAAATCCGACAGAGGGCTACTGTGAGCCTCCTTCCACTTGTCAGGTTAAGGCCACACCTGCACGAGTAGCACCACTGGCGGTCTGACGGTGGCCCGGACGAAGTAGGAACCGGACCACTCAGGGTCGAAGTCGGCCACGGCCCTCATGAACTCGAAAGGCAGGGAAGTCAGGTAGCATTTACCGGATTACCCCCCGGACCTGTGACACCACGATGCCCGAAAGGAATGCGAGGCCAAGACTTTTGTTTAAGAACGCCCCTTGGAATCTCATACGAACCCGGGTGGAAGACAATCTGCGGCTCCTGCCCTGGGTGTCGACGTTCAAACCAGTGATCGGAATGGTCCGGTATGAGTTGGTATTGGTATGGTAAATACCGCCAAGACCTGGTATGGTTTGACAAAAATTCGATACCATGGTATTACCGGTATACCGGCTCATACCGGTAACACTAAGCTGGTTACGGCAAGGTGGCTGATTTGGAGCATTCTGATTGGCTCTGATGGTGGGACCACCCCTATGACAGGGTGCTTAACGCGTCCACACGTCAACGCGCTCGCGCCTGTAATTCAGGAACCCGGCTGTATGATGCATTGATGATATGGCATTTCCTCTCGAGTTGGTCTCATCCAAAATCGGCGCGTGAATAAACTTCTAAAACCTAAGCCCACGTTGAATATTGATTCACTGCAGAAGCCATAATGATGAGGAAACGTGCAGGGACGTGGGAAGTCCGCCGCCCCGAAACCAAATTCTAGCTATAGGGTAGGCATACACAATGAGTCGAAGGTCGAACTTGGCGATGGCCTCACGAATTACCTAATTAGGAAAGCCGATGGGGATACAACGATCTTGGCGGTATGACTGGTATTACCGGTATGGTATGGTATGAGAGTGTCATGGTATGGTATGGTATGGTTTGACCTCTATACCATACCATACCGGACCATTCCGAACACTGGTTCAAACCCAGACGGATCAGCTGATGCGAGTCGTCCTGGGGGCTATCCGCGAACTGACGCCTCGGGCACGGCTGTCACCGTATGCAAAACGTTGGTGGACCAAGGATCTTACACAACTTCAGCTGACACACACGTTCTGGCGGAACCAAGCAAGGATGCAACGGCGAGCAGGCCAGGAGCGACCAGACCTCGAACGGCGGGCCAAAGAAGCAGCGAAGGAGTTCCATGATGCCATTCGATACCAGAGGAAAGCGCATTGGGATGACTTCCTCTCCGATGATGTCAACATTTGGAAGGCGACCAAATATCTCAAAGCCGGCAAGAGCACTACGGGCGACAAGGTGCCGCCTTTGAGGAAAGGGGATGGATCGACGACCAAGGATAAAGCAGACCAGGTAGACGAGCTGCTCGGTACCTTCTTTCCACCCTTGCCTGCGAGAATCGAGGATGAGGGGGTGCGAGCACAGCGGAAAGTGGTACCCATGCCAGGATTGACTTTGGGAGAGGTCGAGGAAAAGGTCATGACAGCGAAACCGTGGAAAGCACCCGGAGGAGATGAACTTCCGACAGTGGTATGGAGGCAACTTTGGCCGGTGGCAAAGGATCGGATATTTGCTCTCTTCGATGCATTTCTCCGAGACGGCGTGGTACCTCGCCAATGGAAAAACGCGAAAATTGTCCCACTGAAGAAGCCAGACAAAGACGACTACACGGTAGCCATGGCGTGGCGACCAATCTCGCTTCTGTCGACGCTTGGTAAGATACTCGAAGCGGTCGTGGCCGAGCGCATCTCGTATGCAGTAGAGACCTACGGTCTTCTGCCCGCGAATCACTTCGGAGCGAGAAAGCGACGATCTGCCGAGCAGGCGCTGCTGCTGCTACAGGAACAGGTTTACAAGGCTTGGCGCAACCACAAGGTGCTCAGCCTGATCAGTTTTGACGTCACGGGCGCCTATAATGGAGTTTGCAAGGAAAGACTGCTCGAGAGGATGAGGGATACCAGCCGAACTGGTAAGATGGATAAATGCTTTTTGTTCTGAGCGAACAGCCTCATTGGTAGTCAATGGGTACATGTCGGAACAACGGGAGCTGCCTCAAGCTGGCCTAAGTAGGGCGTGGCACGGGTACCGCTTAAGGTATGATACATTCTCACCGGTCGATGCCTCGATGGGTTGGGACAGCCAGCCATTGCACTAGTCCAAGGATTATGACATGTTCGGCGCTTACCCTGCAGGCTTCATTGCCAGACCAAAATGGGCAAGCAAAAGCGCCTCGGCATGACATGATTAATGTGCATCTTTACATTAACTAAACGAGAATACAGAATCGTGCCATTTCGCACATTGCAGCCAGCAGTCGATCCCGTCATTTGGGATGGGGGGGTTTATCCCTGGCGGCCTGAGAGACTGATCGTCTAGAGGTCTCACCCGTAAAATGTGGCTCAAATTTTCAAGCTGTGAATGAGGTGCGCACGACTGGGAGCCTTTATGCCGACGCGAATGTCGGGAAATACGTACCGTTTCCCCGAGACAGGCATGTGCAACCATGAGAAGCCAAGTCCACACAGGCTGGTTCGCTTTTGGGGCGTCTGGCGCTGCTCATGAACGCCACAGCGTTGACGCGCTGAGCGAAAAGCCAACTGGGAAAGTCTATGCGTTGAATTCATCTCCCCATGTTTCCGGACCATAGGCTGCCGTACAGCTTGCACCCGCAAGAGCCAATATTAAAACATCTGCACCTAACACGTCGTAGTGGTGTTTTGTACACAGTAAATTTTAAGAACTGGGAGAACTTTCCATGACACATGCGTAGCTAAATTGCTCACCGCTGCCATCATGACACAACTTGATCGCCCGGATGTCTTCCTCTTCAGCGTAGAAAGGACTCTGTCTAATCTACTCTGCAAGCTCCTTTCGGGCCAGCAAGGATGGAACTACGGCGAGTACTACTTTCACCAAGCCTTCTCGATTGGCAAACGACAACATAACGAAACCCCGCCTGCGAACATGCCCACGGAGGCCCGCCGGAAGTTTGATGATCGCCTCCAGAGGGCTTTCAAGGCCTTGGAGGTAGGGGTGATAGACGAAGGTGAATTTTTTGAAGATTTTGAATGAAGGAT
>KQ030721.1:0-36626 GCA_000956045.1 Hirsutella minnesotensis 3608
AGGGGCCGTTTGGGGTGTTCACACGCACTACTTGCACTATTAGGAGCTCTGGCCTGCCTAGATCGTCTTGGATCGCGGTCAATTGGTGAACGATTTGTGAATGATCAGGCGTCGGCTTCCATGATCTTGCGAATGCTTGCCCTGCAAGCCTTGGCCATCAACCTGCAAGCCGAGGTCGCGCTGTGACTGAACACCACGTAATTTACGGTGGTGTCAAGGTGTTCGAGAACGGAGCGCCTGCATTACCTAAGGTAAAGTACCTAGCTTTACCTTCCAGATTAGGACAGGTACGAAGCATGGCCTGGTAGGGCGATCTTGGTGGGAAAAGCGACGGATACGTAGCCTCAGAGGGAGGGTCCAGGGGTACGGACGCGATTGTCAAAAGACACTCCTACTTGAAGGTGCTCTAACTCAACCACGCCCTCGTCTATTCGGAAACCAAGTCGACAAGTCAGGGACAACCTCAATGAATGGTTTGAGCTACCGCACGCGTCGCCAACGCCAGACCGCAGACTCATTTACCCTTCCCGGGGCTTAATTTCTTCAACATGCATGTGCCTTGACATCGCGCACATCACAAAGCCACCTTCGTTCACGCCCCGAGTCGCACGCAATTCAACCCAAATCCAAGATGGCGGCCGTCACGCGCTTCTCGTTTCTGGCCCTAGCCGTCGCTTTTCACCTCGTCTATCTCTTGTCCATCTTTGACATTTACTCTGTCAGCCCAATCGTGTCGGGCATGCGACTGATTGGCGTCGATCGCCCCGATCCCACAGCAGCTCCCGCCGATAGATTGGTCTTGTTTGTTGGCACGCCTCCCTCCGTGGAATCACCATTCGAGATAGCTATGTGCTAACAAATACGCCCAAGCGACGGACTTCGAGCCGACAAAGCTTTTCAATCATTTTCCGATCCGTACCCCAAGTCGAATGAGGACCTTGTCCCGAGGCCCCTGGCACCCTACCTGCGCTCGCGCGTACTAGATCATGGCACATTCGGCGTGTCCCATACCCGGGTCCCCACCGAATCTCGCCCCGGCCATGTAGCCTTGATCGCCGGGCTCTACGAAGACGTCTCGGCCGTTGCTACGGGCTGGAAGCTCAACCCAGTCAACTTCGATAGCGTCTTCAGCCGTAGTCGCCGGAGCTGGGGGAGTCCCGATATCCTACCAATGTTCGAGCGCGGCGCAGTCCCTGGCCGCGTCGATGCATACATGTACGGCCACGAATTCGAAGACTTTTCCAAAGACGCTACCCGCCTTGACCTATGGGTTTTCGACCATGTCAAAGACTTCTTCGCCGAAGCCTCGTCCAACCAGACGCTGAGCAGACTGCTTCGCCAGGACAAAAATGTCGTTTTCCTCCACCTACTTGGACTGGACACCAGCGGTCACTCTTACAGGCCCTATTCTAAAGAGTACTTGCACAACCTTCAGGCTGTGGACAAGGGCGTCAAAGAGGTCACCGAGCTTATGCAACAATTCTTTGCGGACGACAGGACTGCCTTCGTCTTCACGGCGGATCACGGCATGAGCGATTGGGGGAGTCGTGGCGACGGACATCCGGACAATACACGCACTCCTCTTATAGCGTGGGGTTCGGGCGTCGCTCCCCCGGTTAAGTACGGGGATAGCGTAGCTCCTGGACATGACGACTACTCTTCAGACTGGGGCTTGGACACCGTTCAGAGGCATGATGTATCTCAAGCCGATGTCGCTGCCTTGATGTCATATTTGATAGGAACCGAATATCCAGCCAACTCGGTTGGACAGCTGCCTCTCTCATACCTGTCTGCCGGAAGCCGTGAAAAGGCTGAAGCGTCCTTGGCTAACGCGCGAAGCATTCTTGAAATGTACCGCGTCAAGGAGGAGAAGAAGCAAGAAAATGAGCTTCGTCTCAGGCCTTATCAGCCATTGAGCAGCGAGAGGCGGGCCCCGGCGCAACGTATAGCGTCTATCCGGCAACTGATAGGCAACGGGAACTTCAACTTCATGAGAGCCTTTTGCAGGGACATGACGAGCTGAGAAGAGCTCCAGATTGTTCTCGAACGTTCAATGCGCGTGTAATGGAATGAAACCAGGAGGTCCACCGCGTCGAGTTATTCTGTATCAATTCGAGTCCATCAAATGCGGAGAGGTCACCGCCAACCACGATTGTGGCAAACTCCTCACGACGCTGTGGGGTGAGCCTGATGTACCGCACTAGGTTGTGAAGTCGACCCAAACATCCAAGCTTCCTCCACACTGAGTCCACAGCTCCTCTACCTTTGCCTAGTCTCCTCGTAAGTGATGCTTCTCAAGCTTCGCAAGATATTTATCACAGTTCCGACCCATCAGGAACGCCTGACAACAGAGATTGATGATATGTCCCAGGCAGTGTAGTCGGCGATGGCCATCACTACCTATTCGTCCATCGTATCCAAGTGCGCACAAGACGAGCACGTGTAGTACAAACTTCATCACTCAATTGAAGCAAGTTGAGAAATCTCGTCTTTTCTTGGATCAGACTGTATACAGTACTCTCTGGTCCTTTACTATTTTCACGCCTCTCGGGCAAAATCTCAACCCAATCTCCCAGTCTCCATCCTCAGCTTCCCACTCCATTGCCGTGGTTCCACATCTCGCCGGCTGCGGTGGCTGTTGCTGCCGACGACCAGGATGCAACCTGCACGCACATGGATAAGGTTGCAACCCCTGAAATACCGACTGCCAAGGTGGCCTATACCCGTTGGCTCCACCTCGAGAGGGCCAATTAAGCGCTGCGCACTTAAGTTGGGCACAAAAGTCTGATACAGTCACAAAAGTCTGATACAACCCATACCGACTTTACTATGTGATTTTCCCTACTTTTCGGTCTACATGATTCCACGCGCGTCTAAGAGCATTTTTATATTGATATATACGAAAAGTGAAGCTGAAAAAACGAGTGGCGATGTTATTTTTGCCGTGTCTTTGGCGGTGCGCACGTGAAGGCTACTATTAGGCTAACACAGCGGTATGCCCGACCGCGTATTGCGATGTGAATTATCGCGAAGGCGGCACGGCGTGGCCATCGGCGGCGATGACGGCAGCGATGGCGATGGCCTCGTTGGCGTTGACGCCTCGGGCCTGCGAGGCGGCGAGGTTATCGCCAGCGCCCAGTCGGATGAAGTGTCACGCGTATAAAGCCCTCATCGTGTCATCCTAAATTGGAGGGGAGGTCTCAATGCGTCAGTAGGAGCTACATAAGGACTGGGGATGACCACAGGTTGCGAAAGGGAACCCTCAGAGATCAATCAATTGAATCATTGGCCCCCGTTCTTCACTCTCTGTTTAGTTGTGTGTGTGCGCCTTACATGAAGCCGGTGCCGGCCCATCGTATTGTATTGCATCGTGATGCTCGTGATGCTCGTCCGGGTCGTGCATGCTGCTAAATTCGTCTTCGTCATCGCCAGGGTTATCCTCTAGCGGCCGCTGTGTGAATATCTCGATAGAGAGGTCGCTCGGCGGGAACTCGAACGCGGTCAGCGGTTTAGCTGCTTGTGACGCCTTGCGAATAGCTTCATCGAGCCCGGGCCGCTGCCCACGTCTTTCGGCATCGACGAAGAAGCTCTCGTCGCGCATATTTAGGAGCTGTAGATATTCCTTGTTGTTACACTCGAGGCTGATGTAATTGTCCGCTTTCTTCGTGAGATCAAGCCACTGTTTGAAGTTAAGAGTCTTTCGCTTGCCGTCAATCTCGTGAACCTTATCATCGCGCCACTGTTGGCGGAGTGTTTCCATCTCGCGCCTCAAGATGCGCTGGGATTCTCGTAGCTGGCGCTTCTCTTCTTTCTTTGCCTCTGCTTCTGTTGTTTTCTGAGCTTGCTGACGAATTTGATCAAGACTGACGCTATTCGCAAAGAATTGGCCCGAAGGTTTGACTGCTTTGCCTCGCTTGAGCCGGTTGTTGACCTTCTCGATGCGGCGGTCGCGTTCCTGAATACTATGGCGAAGGTTTGACTCTAGCAGCTGTGCCTCCACCATAACTTGTGAAGCTCTCGCCATGCCTCTGCGAGACGGAGAGCTTAACACTTCGTGATACCGCTCATTGACGTCACGGACTACGTTCGCGCTCTGCTGCCAGCGGTCTTGGGCGGGCAGAAGCGAGGCATACGCCGGATCTACTGGTCGCCGCGCCTTCTTCTGACTCTCCAAGAGCTTCGCAACAGCTGGCTCGCTCCTAGTAGGCCAGATGCCAGTCTTCTTGAAGCCAGAGATAATATTACATCGCGTGAAGCCCTCGTCGAATGTCTGCTGTAACGACGCTAAGAAGTCGTGCCTCGTGAAGTTGAGGTTCCCGTGGAGGAGGAATTCTCGCAAGTCCTTCTGCTGTGCGTTCTTCAGCGGCTGGAAAACTCCAACATCGAGAGGCTGCAGTATATGCGTTGAGTGTGGAGGAAAGAGGACGACGAAGATATCAAATTTGATGCAATATTCGATAAAATCGAGGTCTGTGTGGCCCGTGAAGCCGTCGATAATTAGCAGCCGAAAAATCCGCTCGTGCTTCGGCCTCTCGCGAGGCTCCCGTTTCACTAGAGTGAGGCTATTCGGGTCAGAGCAGTCAACAGAGCAGCCGAACCACTGCTCTAGCGACTGGCTAGTTGCCTGTGCCCGCGATGACTTCGTCCAACTAACAATATTAAAGTGACGGATCCAGTCTAGGGTAATCTCGCGATTGCTGAAGCCTGTGTCTGATCTGGCGAAGCGGATATCACCAGAACCGTCTACATTAGCCCAAGACTCGCTTGGGAAGACTTTAAACACCATCCACGGTGGCATCACGTCTCCGGCCGCGTTAGCAGCTCCAATGAGGGTACAGGATTCCCTATTTCCCGGGTCAATAACCTCGGGGCGGCGGTGACGCGTTGTGCGGACTACAACAACAGAGATACGCTCTCTTACGCTGCCGATCCGGATACCGCATTCGTCTTCGTTCCAGATCTCTGAGGCACCAATCCTATGCTTCTCGGTGAGTTCTTTAAGCCGGGAGAAGAACTTCTCTACGTTCGCGATATCTGCTGACTCGAAGGACTTGCGGTCTCGCTCGACCACCTTGACTGTCGTCTTCCGAAGAAACGGGCGCGCCTCAATCCAGCGGCGATACCACATTCTCGAAAGCGCTGGCGCGTTAGGATCGCGGCGCCACCGTAGCGTCATTGCCGCCGCTTCAACCTGCAATTTGGTAGCCGGAAAGCCTCCCTGCTGCATCCACACGATGTACGCGGCGATAGCTTCGTCTTCGTCGTCCGAGAAGATCGGAGGCCTGCCTATCACGCGAGGCGTCTCGGGCGTTGAGAGCCTCGCTATGGCGCGCTGCACCGCTGCCGGTGAAATACCATACATTGCCGCTGCCGCACGAATCGAAATAGGCTTCGTTGGAGTTGTCGTTGCCCGGCGAGGCCGCTGGGCAGTTTTGCGAGCCGCGATAACCACGCCGGCGGCGCGAATGGCGGGTTCATCCATCTTTGCGACAGAATTCTACGTGGCTGACATCTAGCGCCGCCAAATTTGCATACAAAATCGCGTACCTACGATAGCGGGGCCGTAATCGGCTGTATCAGACTTTTGTGACTGTATCAGACTTTTGTGCCCAACTTAAGTGCGCAGCGCTTAATTGGCCCTCTCGAGGTGGAGCCAACGGGTAGCTATCCGCAGCGTCCCGGAAGGCTTCCGGCTCCCTCGCAAGTTCCACTGTTGTGCCGTGTCCTCACCCAACAGCCGGAATGCAGTCTTTCCAATGCCGATTGGGCAATGTTACCAGATGCACCCGCCGACTCCAAATTTGCTGGCTGTGCTGTTCCCTGCGCAAGATGGAGAAAAATTGGCGCAAAGGACATGCCACAAACGTAGACACTGTCGATGCACGCCGCATATCCGTTATGCCGACATGAATAGCGGTGCTTGGCTGAGTCGTGTCCCAGTTCCCTTGGACAAAAGACCATGGGAGCCCGGCAAAGGCACCGTGGATGGGCGCTACCCAAGATGTTGAGCGATCAAGGGAACTTCGACAGTGGAAATGGTGTGAGATCAAAGTCGTAGCCATGGCCTCGCATCATCAGCATCAACCGCCGTCTTTTGTGGACGCCGTTGTGCATGTGCGTGATTGGCCTGAATCGCGCACAGGATCCTACATCCTGTTGCATATTGCGTTGGTGCTGTTAATCGCCATCAGCGACTTATGTGTTCGTGTGCCCGGCACAGGAGCTCAAAGGAGCCAGTCGACTGCCTTTGAGCGCACCGGTGCCACTCATCGCCGTTGCAAGCAGTATGTTGCTCGTCTCTGAAGGGTATCATGATTTTGCATCGCTAAAAAGAGCATCATATCCCATGGTAGAGATGATCGTCATTCGTTATAGACTGGTAAAAGGTCGAGTCGTCAAAATAGTCATCTAGGCTCGGATAGAGATGATCGTCATTCGTTATAGACTGATAAAAGGTCGAGTCGTCAAAATGGCCATCTAGGCTCGCAAGTCGTCTTGTCTTATTTACTTGTAGCCGACCATCTTGGCGCACCGGGAGCAGTAGTAGAGGTTGTGGGCGATGCGGACCATGCCCATGGTGGCAATGTCGTCTGTGGAAGTGGTCTCGACGGCACAGGCGCAGCGCATACAGCGCAGGACCTCAATCGAGGCAATGTACCGTCTTGGAGTTGAAGGCATTTCGTGACGGTAGCTGGAGATGGAGGAAGCAGAGGATATGGAGAGGTCGGTGTCGGAGGACGACGAGGAAGACGAAGACCCGATATGATTGCTGGGCATCGTGTAGAAGCTCGTCGAGCTTTGCAGGGGCATATAGGCTTTCTGTGAGTCGAGGAGGTTTCCGAGGTGTCGATGTAGGTCGAAGGGCGAGTCGGATGACGTGAAGACGAGGCAAGTGCTCGCCGAGGCAGGTAGTGAGATGTTTGCGAGTGGTTGTTCTTGTTCCTGTCGATAATGGACGAGGGGCTGTCTGAGAACAAGTTTCGAGGGCTGCGTGGCTGGGAGCCGATATATGAATAAACGTGTCGCCCAAGGGAAAGGTGAGGAGGAGCAAGAGGAGAAACAGGTGGAGAGTGGATTCTTTTGAATGGTGAAGCACGGCGAGGACAGGACGGGGCCGCAGAGTGGGGTGTGTGAGGAAGGGATTGACCTGCTTAAAAAGGCGTGCGTCGGAGAGCCCGCCGGAAGGGAGGGAACGATGCTGCCTGCCCAAGGACGTTTCGCACTGCCAGTTAGTGCCCGGCGAGTGAGTGCTTAGCACGGCTGTGATGGCAGGCATGGATGCGCAGGCATGGGGCACGCCCACGCTAGGGGAGTGGATGGCTTGATCGGCCGATGGGGGGCGGGCTTTTTGATGTACTGTACCTGGATCGTCTTGCGAGAGAGGGGGAGGGGAGGGCGCGCCAACCGTGCGTGTGCGCGGGTGCCAGGTGAGAGGGTGAGAGAGTTGAGCGAGCGCACCAAGCCTAGGGGGGGTGTGCGCCAGCGCCCGCAGCACGCTCCTGGGAACCCTGGCTCCTCAAAGGGCGTCGCGTTATGAAGGACTCATGAGTCTTGGCTTGGGCAGCGGGCTCGATGAACATACTGTGCCATACTCTGCTGCACGGCACTTTGTCTCCCTTTCAGGTCGATTTGCTCGATTTGCCCCAAAGTCTACCGATCACCAGCGCAAATGCGCACCAATCAATGGTAACAAGTTACGACGGCAAACACTCTGGCCAGCGGCGCATCGGAGATCTGGCAAGAATGCTATCTGGGTGTCCAATCTCTGTCGATGGCTGCTTGGTCCCCCGGTGGCATTGTATTTTAGGTTACTAGCCAGGTTACTAGCCAGTACCAAACAGGCAAGGCACCATCAGTCGCAAAATACCTCTGGATCGAGCCGGCGCATTGCGGCAAGCTACAGTAGCAATACGCGCGTAGGCAGTCTTTATTCGCTCTATTGTACTGTACCCCAAGGTAGTATCCTAAGGTAAGGACACGCAAAAGTTACCTTGGCCCCCGGTCGCTTAGTTGTTTTGACTCTCCACGGCCTCCGCGGCCAGCTGTTCCGTTGGGCGGTCTGCCGTTTCATCGAGCAGGGTCTTTTCGGGATGCCCCGGATAGGCGCAGACGATAAGATGGTTATCAAGCACATGCGGCGCACGACTCCGACGAGCCAACAGCTCGACAGGACGATGCCGCCCGACTCAGGGTACGTTGAGCAGATACTGTAGTCATGAATTGTCAACAAGCCATGGCAGCGCTGCATCGCGAAATGGATGGAAAGGGAAAAAAATAAGGGTCCTGCACTGCCAACTGCTCCGTGTTACAGCAGGCACGCCGGCAATAACCTGGAAAGGTTATTCGGAGACACCTAACCGCAGTTCCTCCCTGCTACAAAGCCAAGTACCCAGATGCCCACAGTTGGGCATGCGGCTGTACCCAATATCTCGCGGCAGCGTGGAGTCTGTGGGCCGCGTGGATTCTGTGGGTCGAGCGGGCCCCAGAGGGTCGTGCTGTAGCATCCAGCTGTACTGTACATGAGTTCCAGCTCGCTTTCGAACTCGGGCAGGGAAACGAGGCGGCATCAGGGAACGGCCAAAGCTTGTTGCTCCGTGCCCAAATCGTTAGTCTAGACCTCTCGTGGCTGAGGTGGGCTTGGATGCTGCTGATTGCTAATTGCCTCGGACGTCCGGAGTAGCTCTGCCCTCCGATGGACGCCGTCCGATCCGCCCTCCGCCGGTAATCCGCTCAAGGTCAGACTTGGAGAGAGGCGGCATCGTACGTCGGCAGTCGATCTGGGTCATTGTCAAGTCCGCAAAGGCCAGGCTTCGTTTCGCCGCGCAGGGCATGATCCTGGCTCGCCGTGTAGCCCGCCGCTGTTTCGAGGCATTTTACCTGCGTTTTCGATGAAACCCGCCGGGATACGCAGAGGGCGACGACGGCTGCGGAACTAATTGATGAGCCAAAACAGTGGGGTTCATGCTGGACGATCCCGACCCCTGTATTCTTTGGTCTTGGCTCATCGACCTTCAAGACATTGTGTGGTGTTTTAGCCCGACTGCCCATCATCATCGCTGGGCGGGCTTGCAATCGAAAAGACAAAAGTCATCTTTCTGGGTCACCACACATGCTGCTCAGCCAAATGCATATCGCCCTCGGTTCCCTGGTCACTGGGTCCTCATGCGCCGTAGTCGCATTACGTTGATGACGACGACAGCGCCCTGTGTCGACAGCAATGAGGCTCTGGACATGAAAGACGACGCCCGAGATATCGCATTACGTTGATGACGACGACAGCACCCTGTGTCGACAGCAATGAGGCTCTGGACATGAAAGACGACGCCCGAGATACTGGTTGCGTGGCAGTCGCGTGATGCGGCCGTCACGATGCGCAAAGGTGACGGGCAAACAGACGGAGCATGGGCAGGCAGCAGCCCATACGAGAAACGATGAGTGGCTAGACTCTGCTGCACGCTGCGCACGAGGCGATGCCATGATGCCAATCGTCCTGTCCTCGAGGTACATACATGTCGACGTGCTGCTGCTGCCGGACATAAGCCAGGGTCTGGCGCCGAGCTCGTCAGAGTGGTGCACCCTGGGAGCCATCGGGGGCTTACATGGCTCGGCGGAGGAGCGCCGAGAGTTTCGAGGTGATTAGGTGTCGCTTGGCGCCAAATGGCCCGGGCGTCCATTCAGCGGCCGCGTGAGCTTACCGCCCAGAGCCACCGAGCCTCTGAATAACTTGGGCTTCGCAGGCCAGAATGTGCCTGGTGAGGCGTTGCGTGCCTCGAGGTCGAGGGCTCTCGTAGGGCCATGAGCGGCTCGGCGGCTTCGGTGCCGGACAGGCGGGAGCCACGGCCGACGACGCAGATGAGTCACGGCGGCCAACAGGCTGAAGCCCAGCCGTCTGTAGGTACCTCGATCCAATGCGTCTGGTAGCCTGGCTACAAGGTACAGACGGCGAGACCGTCGTCGCTTAAACGGCACAAATATGAGGTCGGTAATCCACGTGCGCTATTGAGTGTGCCGAGGGGAAGCCAAAAAGAGTCTATTCCTTTGGCAATGGCAGCTGCAACCCCGCGGGATGCCGAGCTGACGACGAGATGACAGGTCTGCAAGCTCGTGCTATGGATGGCTCTTGTCCGGTTGCGACTACGTATGGGTCTTACCGGCCGGCAGGGCTCCCCGGAGTGGCAGAGCAGGGGACTGATCCGGGTCAGCAGGACTAGTCTGTCCGTACCAACGGGTGTTACTTAATCCTTGCTTAGCCTCCCCTTAGCCGAGGGCGACTGATATAATGGCGCCCCCCTTTGGATATTCTGGCGCCCGGTTGTACATTGATTTGGCAGCACATCCCGCTATATCAGCATGTAACTGGGGGTGGCTCAGTTAGCTCTTCTCCGATCCACATAGAATACAAAGGTTGACAGTATGATTCGCACCACAATTTCGTAATAATAGAAAGTATTTAACGGGGAGGAGCAAAACCACTTTGGGACGAGATTTCTAGTCACCATGTTGGAGTTAATATTTCCTTTCTTATGGAGTCGTTAGTGACTTCTCAGATAAGAACTTTGCGACTGTACAACCGGGCGCAAGAATATCCGGGGCGGGGGGCGCCAGTGTATCAGTCGCCCTAGCCGAGCGGTCCGCACTCAACAGGGCTGTATGCGTCCAACACCAGGTATCAGTTGCACAGCCAATCGCCTCCGTTATAACCAATCCGAGACACCCTACTGTGAGAAATCAGGCCACGCAGTCGGCCTCTGATAGCGGAGTGGAATCTGCACACCCGGGAGAATTAGGAACGAAGGAATCACCGCTCCAGCGGCAGAGATCGACTCTATAGCCGTAACAGAGATAGTATCACGAGAATCCGTAAGAACTGGTGCTTCTACCGCTCGGAAGGTCCAGACGAAAGTGCCCCTTGTAAGATACCCAACCATAAAGCCAGTCTCATCGAAATTCCACACGTTCTCCGGCTTTACTTCGTGCTTGGCGATAAAGCTTGACCAGCCCGAAAAGAAGGCTTCAATTCGAGCCCGGTCTTCCATTGCTTTGCGCTTAGCATCACGCGTTGCGGCCTTCTTGCGGTGGAAGTATTCGCGATGGCGCTTAATGAAGCGTTTAGCCCATTCCCGTGATACGGCACGATCACCTTACCCTCGGGCCGCGAGAATAGCGCGAGCGTGTTGCCTCAACGCCTTCCCCTGAACGTGGTGCCCCCGAGTGATGCGCCGATGTGCCCAACAGAGCACTTCTTGCTCTTTGGGCGGCCCCAAGAGCGTGCAATTGTCTTCATTATTAGCAACCGCGTGACTGCCTTGAAGTCGGCCCCAGAGGTGCTTGTACGGCACGCTCAACGCCTGGCTAGCCGCTTTGATGGTGCGATAGAAACCGTCCTTAAAAAGCTCCGCCGCCGCGATGGTGCGCGTCTCGAGGTTCCCGGCGTTGAAGCGCTTAAAGATCGGCTTCTGGTCGGAATCACCCAGCCATTCATCCCGGCCAAGCACTTTGGGCGCGTGACAGGTTGCCCTCCCTTCCTCAGAGTTCGTCCCGAACTCTTAGGCTCTTGTCACCGCAGACTTGTCATACCGGTAGTCGGCTAAACACGCCTTATCCACAAAGTCGCTTCGGGCAACCCAAGAGTTCTCCTCATCGTGGTTCTTCCATTTTACCAAATACCTGCGACGACTTTTCGGTCCACGATGATCGAGAATTTGTTCCACGTCATACGTAGATTCTGCCATGAACGGATTATCCTCAGGCTCCATCGGCTCTCCGTCTCGAGTGCGATAGAGCTCCAGGCTGCTGATAGGTAACACAGGATGAATTCTGGCGCTTGACGGCAGGCGGAGACGGTAGGCTAGTCTGTGTCCCCCTATGACTTTCTCAATCTGATAGGGACCGACATATTTAGCAGCCAGCTTCTTTGTCGGACGCCGCAAAGGAAGGTTCTTGGTAGATACGAGGACCCAGTCGCCTTCTTTGAAGGACATAGGTTATCGAGTCTTGTTATAATATTGCGCTTGCCGCTCCTGAGAACGAGTCACAAGGATAGCAGTGCGTGCATGCAGCTCTTTCAAACCTCGAACGCGACTCATCGCGCAGGAGTCGAAAGACTCTAGTTGTCCCTTGACATGACCCTGAGATCGTGAGTGGTACCGTAGCCCACCAGCACTTCTGCCGGAGCCCCTCTTACAGTCCCGTGATGAGAGGAATTGTAAGTAAACTCCGCCAGCAGCAACTTGTCCATCCAGTCCAACTTCTCCTTATTGCAAAAGGTCCGCAAGTACTGCTCAATCGTTTGAGTCGAGAATGAAGAATTCTGTTCATTCGGATGATCTGTTCCTTTGGGTCATCAACAGCCATTTTAGTGGGTGAGCCAAAGCGAATCCCAGTGGAGCCGGGCACGAGTATGCTTCATCTCTTTCGTTCCTCAGGGCACATCATCAAGGCAAGGCAAACCTCAAGACATAAAACAAGGCATAAAAACGCCCTTCGGACTGAATGATGGGTGCCGTGCTAGATGTCCGGAGCAATCCCGTGGGGGCTCAGCCAAGACCCATGTCATGCCCTAAAGGCACATTCAGTGGGCACACAACTTCGGTCCTTTCTTCCCCTGCACTCTCGATCATGGGCCAGCTGTCAGAGTGTGCGGCTGCAAGCCAAAAAGGGACACAACTCTCAGCCGCAGCGGGGCATCATCTCCTCAATCATCTTTGATCGATCAATCAATTGAACCTCTCTGTTAATTACCCATACCCATTTGAGTAATCCAGCGACTGCCTCTCTGCTGCGCTGGAAGGTGCCAGAAACCCGAGTTTCTGACAGCTACCTGTATCCTCGCGGCTTCCGATTCGAGGGTGGGCCCCTCTTGAAAGATGGCATCTATGGACAAGTGCGGTAATGCCGCCTGCACAACATCGTCGGCCTCGCCTTCGGACTCCAATTCCCTCCGGCTGTGCTCCAGATGCCGCCAGGCGGCATACTGCTCGCCTGACTGTCAGTCTGCGGCCTGGTCATCTCACAAGGAGGCATGCGTCCGGCCCAACTACATCATCAAGTTCCACCTGGCCCCGGAGCACATTACAAACCCGCCGGTGACGCGCACCTTGTCATGCCCAGCGCACGCCGTCTTCTACATGCTTCACCTGGCGCTGCAAACAGCGTTTGGCTGGGCCACAACGCACTCGTTTGACTTCGCAGTCGTGAACCCAGATTACCGCGAGCCCGATGACATCATGGAGATTATCAGCAGACGCAACGCCATGGGTCCGACGGGTGACCAACTTCCTCCGGCTTCCGCGCCGAGGCAGTATCTCTTTCGTGTTATCGACCCAGCTAAACAGGCCATGTTCTCCGGCATCGATCGCATGCACGAGCCAATGAGGCGTCATCCCAACACACCAGAGAAGAAAGCCGACAAGTACAAGCTGTTCGAGTTATTTGACGATGTACGGTTCCGAAGTATGTGTGCATCAGCCAAGTCTCCATTACCGCCCCTTTCCTGACCCTTAAACCAGATCGCCAGATCGTCTATACCTACGACTTCGGTGACAACTGGGAGCATTATCTAACAATTGCGGGACGTGCCGATCCCACCCTCGACTTTATCTGCCTCGATGGGTCCGGCCACTACGTAGCGGAAGACTCAGGCAGTGCGAGGGGATGGGAGGATGTCAAAGCGGCCTACCGAAACCAAAGCCCAACTAAGGAGCAGAGGGAGCGTCGGCAGTGGTTCGAGAGACAGGCCAGCAATCCTGACCCGAGAGGGCTGGTGGGGGACCGTGTGAATGCATGGGACCGAGACAAGATCAACCGGGACCTCAAGACGGACACGATGCTTGCACGCTTCCAGATGATGGGAGATGCCTCTGCAGCCTACCAAGATCGTGCTTCTGCAGCTTCTCGATCTGAAAGATAAAGTTGTCCATACTATTGATGTCCGACAGGATCTAGATGGCTAGGCCTATGCAGGACGAAGGCTATGACGAAAAGGGCCAACCTTCAGGCTCGTGAACTGATCTTGAGAATACCTGCTTCCAGGTCCCGACCTGCGGCTCGTTTTCAGATACATTTGGAGGTGGAGACATAGGCTCAGCTTTCAGTTTCCTCCTTATGAATCTTGTTATTGCCGCTGCCAGCCAGTTCCTGGGGATCTCCTCCGGAGATGAGATCGGCCTTGGCGACCTAAATGCTTCGCCGCCCGGGCTTGAATACAAGAGAGATTGTAGTGCTTCTAGCTACTTGTCTCGATGCACTTCAACTGAGAAATCCCAAGCAACGAACCGCCACCGTACTGGGCATAATCAAGGGTCAATATCCATGATACGGTTATATAATCGACTTATACCTTTTCGGTCCGTGGGAGGATGTGAAGTCTTCAGCAAGGCTATTGATAACAACGTCGGGCTGTGTCTAGTCTTCGTCCATATTTCATGTGTCCGTCCAATGCGTCGTCGATAGCTTGACTTGCAGCCAAGTTGTTCCGCTTGGAGCCATAGAGCATCGCCCACACACAGGTTGATGATATGGCATGCGCAGCGGATTCGTTTCTCTTCCGGAGAGAAGTTGTATTCGAATGCAAGGTCCTAATGTACGTGTTGTTTGCTGCGTTGTCGAGAGTAAAATACCCAATTTTGGCAGGATCGTTGATTTGCCAGAATGCAAAGAGTATCCGCCACCTCGTCGGCAAGAGATGCGCCGGTGTGTCGTCCGCTGAGGGGTTGAAGTCCAAGGAAAATTCGTGTAGGAGATGCCTTCATGCTGATGTCTCTCCGCGACCAGGTACTCGAACAGATTGAGCGAAAAGCTGGACACGATCCTCTCGATGAGAACCGATCTTGGGATTGGATGGGCCGCCAGCACCAATACTTCATAAAGTCTCGCACACCAGCGCTTGCCCCGTATCAAGGCACATCGAGCATGGTCGCAGCAACAATGTCGAGCATCTCTCAGATTCCCGTCCACTGCTATGCGGTCGCCCCGGTTCATCTCCATCACAATTTGCAAACGCGACTCCGCCCGGGCATCCTCAAAATGACCTGCACGAAGGCAACCAGTTCGTTTCGTTTGTCGTTGTGAAATATTATGAGCTCTCGCGTGCCTTAGTGACACGTAACCACCGACCTCAGAGGTTGTGACTCTCCCGTATGAAACCGGTAGAGCCTTCGGTCCGCTCCGTCATGCTCACCTCTTCGCGAAGAGTCAGGGCAGAACAGGGGTGGGCGAGGTTAGGTAGACAAAAAGGTTACTTGGTCAAGCCTGCTTCGGCCTTGGCTCCGCTCAACCATCCTTGTCCCTCACAGCTGTCCGGTGGTTCCTCGCAAGCAAGGCACACCGAAATGTTAGAACAAAGCTTGCGTTGCCTCATCGACGAAAATATAGGTGAATTGAACTATACAGTCGAGGTAGATTCGGCATAGACATGGTATGCAAAGGCACAATGCCTGAGTCATGCCTAACGTAACAGTGTCGTGCGGCGAGGAATCTCCAAGCCTTGCTTCTCGATGTCAGCATACAACTCCGTTCGCAGATCCGTGTCGCCGAGAATGGTCTTCCCGCTATCCTCTCCCAGAGACTCAAGCCAGACTCTCCCGTCCCATTGAAGGTTCTCCGCACAGCAGGACAGACGCCAAACGCGACTTCTACACAAGTCGAACTCGATATCCAAAGTATTCGGCAACAGCAATGTGGCTCTGTCCAGACCCTCTTCGGTGTCCACCTTGACGAGAATCTCGTGAGCCCCCACGCCACTCCGGGCGGCACAGAAACGGAAAAACCGATCCCCGAGGCATCTGCGCAACTCCTCCACAATTTGCGATGGCATAACCGCTACCTTGGGCGCCCACCGCACAAAGAACCAGTGTCGGCACCATTGACGTTCCCTGGAAGCGGCGCATGCCGAGTGGGAACAGCAGCTGCACTTCGCCGGCTTCGCCCGAACTGCTGAACGGGGTGAGGACGATTGTCTCATGACCACAAATCCAAATCGTGTACTCCGCGATGAAGACGGAACCCAACGTTCGAAGTGCCGCGAGCACCAGAGACACCCTCCCCACGCCTAATCCTCATGGGCAATTCGATACGTAGAACAACAACGTAGTAAAGGTCGCGAAATTGACGCAGAATGCTATGTAATTTGCCCCGGATTCGATTGCTCCTAATCGCTTACCAAGTGCGCTTCTTGATTAATGTCACCGCTTAATTGATTGAGCGGCTCATCTAGTTGCGCCGCGTAATCAATCTCGCTGCTCGACTACGCCGCTCGGTTAATAAACCAGCTCCCCAGTAGCAAGCAGTGACCAATCGGGCTGCTTGGCCGAGGGGCGTTTCGAAATCGCATATGCGTACGTAGTATACCGTAAAAACTCGCAAAATTCGGCCGTCCTTGGCGAGGCTTGGCAGGTCAATGTCCATACAAACCTCATACTTTAGTTGCTTTTAACCCCACATAAAAGCTGGTCGAGTTTAGTGAGTTTTTACGGTATTGTACACATGTACGAAGTAAAGGGGTCCAGAAAAAAGACTGCCCGAGACTCCCTCCTTGTTGCGCTTATGCAAGCCCCTTGTGCCTATAGACAAGTCTGACAGACGCCACGTTGCCCAGGGATGCTAGACTCTTGCATGATTCCTCTCTAAGAAACGCAGTGTTGTGACATATCGAGGCTTCGTTTGAGTTTCGCCGTGCAATTCACAATACGGGGCGAAGGACATGCTAGGTCAAGTTTAGTACAGGGTGAGGGTACTCTCCGGATGGGTCCTGGATTTGCGATCAAAAGTTAGGGCATTTGGAATCCGTTCCATTAAACAATAGCTCCCCCACCTCACTTTCTGCCACAAGTCAGTCATAGAGCCGGCCGGCC
Organism: Hirsutella minnesotensis 3608; assembly: GCA_000956045.1. Lineage (NCBI taxonomy): Eukaryota > Fungi > Ascomycota > Sordariomycetes > Hypocreales > Ophiocordycipitaceae > Hirsutella > Hirsutella minnesotensis. The sequence goes on from KQ030721.1 coordinate 16,851, forward strand.
TCGGCTATGTCCCCTTGTGCCTACACTCCAGTCTGCACATACATGTATCACGATTTTTTTTTATCTTTTCCGTCGTCAGGGGCGGGCCCTGATTCAGCCTCGCAGGCTATCCGAGTGAACTTTCGTTGCACCGAATCCTCCATCGGGAGAACCAACCCCGACATAGGGAATGCAATGTGTGATACGGAGGCCACTCTAGATTAGCGCATGTGTTCCTGTATTGGTCCTACGAAGTCAGTTTGAATCCGGCAAGGATTAGTGCGCTACTTTTGTCGGGTGCGCGGCACGGCTATCATCTCCAACCCTAGGCTTACTCGGTTCCATGACCAAAACTCGACTCATTGTAAAACTGTATACCATAAGTAGATAGCATCCGCTACCCCTGTATCTGTCTCTTGTTATTTGATTCTTTATACCTTTTCGAGAGCAATCTTTATTCATCTCATTCTTCGTTGCGTTAAGACATCTTCCTTCCCCTCTCCTTGTTCCTCTCTCTCCTTTCCTCCTCTGGCATCTACGAAAAGAACACAGCCGAATTGGGACTAAATAGAGTCGGCTCCGTATTTTCGTACAAACCCCCCCAACTGCATACTGTATGGGAGACGACGCCTAAAGGGAGCTTGACAACATGGCTAGTAGACGCTCTCAACACCAAAACATTTTGTCTGACTCTATGCAAACGGACCGGAGGAATTCGGTAGCCTCGGGAGAGTACGATTTTGACGAGAAGCAAAAGAGCCTAAGAATCGACTCCTATACAAACGCAACCTCGGTCTCCAAATCCCCGCCTTCTTACCAAGACTATAACAACCGGACTCACATCGACATCAATGATCCGAATCGCCCTAAGCTAGGATTTCGCCAGCGCATTCATCACTTTACATGGGCCTGGTTTACATTTCCTATGAGCACGGGCGGCCTATCACTCCTTATCTTCGCCCAGCCTAATACCTTTAATGGCCTCAAGTCTATCGGCTTCCTCGTCTATATTCTTAATCTTATCATCTTTATAACTATCTCGATCCTTATTACTACGCGCTTTTTCCTCTACCCGGGCGAACTAACCAAGTCGGTCCAACATCCTCTAGAGGGTTTCTTTATACCGACCTTTCTTATATCAATCGCTTTAATTATTACCGGTACCCAACGATATGCTACTAATAACGACGATAGCAATCTTCTATGGGGTATCCAAGCTGCCTTTTGGGTATACCTGACCGTTTCAGTTCTCCTCGCCGTTGGTCAATATAGTTTCGCATTTGCCGCTCATGAATATAGTCTTAGTACGATGATGCCGACATGGATTCTGCCGATATTTCCTATTATGATTATAGGGACTTTTGCCTCCGTTATCGCCCGTACCCAACCAGATCTTTCTGCTATACCCATTATTATAGCTGGTCTTACATGTCAAGGCCTAGGCTTCTCGATCGCCGTTCTTATGTACGCTCATATGGTCGGTCGTCTAATGACAGCCGGCTTGCCAAATCGCGAGCAACGACCTGGCCTATTTATATGCGTTGGCCCTCCGGCCTTCACTGCTCTAGCTCTTATTGGGATGGCAAATAGTCTGCCTAAGAGCATTTCAAGCACCGATGATACCCTTTTCTTGGATACTGGTGTTATTCGAACTATCGCTATTATCTCGGCTATCTTCCTCTGGGCTTTGAGTTTCTGGTGGTTCGCTATTGCATTTATCGCCGTTATTCAGGCGCCTCCTAAGTTCTTCCATCTTAGCTGGTGGGCTATAGTCTTCCCGAATACGGGCTTTACACTCGCTACTATCTCTATATCTACGGAGATCGGCTCGGTTAGCATCTCATGGGTGGCGACAGGGATGAGTATACTCTTACTATTAACTTTCTCTTTCATCCTCTACCACCTTATTCGGGCCGTAATTATCCAAGATATTATATACCCCGGGCGAGACGAGGACGTCTAAACCCTAGTTGTGAAAATGGAGTGGAAGAAGGGAATTTACGTAATCTGTTTCTTAGTTAGATAAATAAAATATTAAGTAAGAAAGAATTGATTAAAGTCTGTATTCTACTTTAAAGATCGGAGAAGCTATTTACATCCCTGTAGAGATAGTTTCCTTAGAACGAGATAACTTATTAATTCGGGGGTTAGACTAATTTGCAATACTTTTAAAGGTATAAGTACGGGAACCCGGTCCGGAGGAGCCACGACTCGCGGTCCGCCCGGGAATCGCCCGTGTCCTCCACCCTCGCGGCCCTTTCGTCGAGGTCACGCACCGCCGTCTTGAGATCCTCCTTCAGACCTTCGAACAGCCTCGTCTCCTCCTTGCGTGGGGGCGGCGCCTGCGTCGACGTGCCGGGCGCCGCGGCACTCTCGTCGGCGGTCCACGGCCCCGTCGCGCTCTCCACGACGAAGTAGTCAATGAGCCCCTTCGCCGTGAAGTAGGTTTGTAGACGGCACGGGTGCCAGAGCGCCATGCCCCCCCTCCCGTGCTGTGATGCCTTCTTCCCGTGCCTGGGCATGTGGTCATGCATCGCAGCGAGCCGTATCGTGCAGAAGTCGCAGTCGGCGGCGCATGCGCAGCGGTACCCAGCGTACACGCGCAGCCCGTCAATCGCCCGGCATGGCCGCGTCCTCTCCGGCCGCCATCGCCGCAGCTCCTCCGCGGGCCGTAGGCTGTAGCTCGACATCAGCTCGACCGTTGCCTTTAGCTCGTCGCCCTTCATGCGGTGCGGGTCGGCCCGCAGGTGCCGCCTCCACCCGGTCGCCTTAGCGGCCAGGCAGGTTCCGCAAGCGCGGCACACGACGACGCGGTGATCGGGGTCGTACGTGAACGTATCGAGGCCCATTGCGGTGCAGCAAGGCAGGATATACTATTATTGTCACAATCGCTGGGTGAATGCGCCAACGCGTCGGATGGGTTCTCGGGTAAGAAGGAAGGATCGTGTAGTAGAAGAGTAGAAGAGTATGGTTACTCGTCGCATGTGCACGCACGCAAGCACACGAACCGCGCGCGTGTGAGAGCTGTGGGTCGCCGTCTTCTTCGCCGGCCGCTCATGCGGGCCAGGTGAGTGCGCCACGCTTCCGGTCCTGCCTCCCAGTCTATCCATCTGTCTATGATTGTAAGAATGCTCTCAACCTCCCATCTTTACCCCTGACTGGGGCCCCCCGGCCATCCACCCATCCATCCGTCAAAATCCGTATCCGTCCATGTGGTCCATGAGCATGCGCGGCAGCGAAGACGGCATTGGTCTTCTTTCTCTTCCTCGCCGTCGTGCCGGTCTCCCCAGACGGGACAGGGCCCTGCCTTGGGCCTGTCCGTCTGGGGGGGCCCGCTCCCGCTCCGAGTCGCACTTTCTCTTTCTATACGTTTGCCTCTTTCTGCGCCCGCTCTTCTGCCAAGGGGGGCCCCCCCTTCCAATCAGCGCTGGCCTTTTTCATCGAAATCCTTTTTGACCGCACCAGCGCTGGAGCAGGGGTCCGACGCCATGTCATTTCCCGCGCAGGCGCCGCGCGCGACGCTACCTGGGAGACCCGACAGGGGCGCCCTTTTTCCTCGAAAACGGCCACTACAAACCGTAGCCCTGAAGATCATGCAGAACGCCATTTTCAGGAGCCTTCGATACTTTTTCGTGCTCGAGTCGAGTTGGACAAGGGTGAAGGGCTTCTGATAGCTCGATAAAGGCCGTGTGCTCCTGAGCCAACAGAGAATATTGCGACTAGTCTTCTTCACCGTTTCTTCGCAGCGGTCAAGCATCGTATCCAGGAAAGAGACAATAGCCGCTATTCTCCGTTCGTCTTGAGGAGGGCTCAACAGGTTGCGATCCTTTCCATCTACAACTTGCTGGCGGAGAAGATAACCACGTCCATTAAAATGATGAGTTAACGGCGGCGGTCGCGTAAGTGCTGACAACAAGTCGCGATCGACATGCTTATACGTTTCGTCCCACTCAGTCCTATTCATCCACGGACTCCGCTCCTCGAATGTGATCTCGGGTAGAGCCGGCACGGGCCGCCCCTTACCTTCCACCAAACGTTGACCGTCGTTATAGTTTTCGCATATAGACGTTTCCGGGCTCTCTTGTTCTTCGACAATACCCTCCACAACCGGTCGATCTAGACAACCATATTTCGAGATGGTCCAATACCTTGTGTTTGGGCCAGTTGTCCACGTCTGCAAGAAAACGTACCGGACCAGGTCTTCTGCCTTATCGCACCGCGGTCCGGCTTCGTGCCGACAGCGACATTCCTCGTTTATATGCCGTTTCATTGATGGGAGGTAGATCGTTCGGTAGGTGCATTCGGAGCAGGCAAACCCTTTGTACGTCCGAAGCATATTGTGCTCGGGGGTACCGTCAGCGCATGGGGATGCCTCGTCCGGATTGCAGAGTTGAAGGGCCTGGATCAGTTGCGTTAGATCTCGTCTTGCCGCCAGTGGCACGCCATGCTTATCCCGCAGATGCCTTGTCACCCGCGAACCATTCACGCATAGTGCGTGACGACATTCGTCTCGAGTACAAATAAGCACGCGTGAGTCAGGGTCAATCCAAAGATGAAGTTGGGCTAGCGTATCAGACCGCGGAATCTCCATGGTGAAAATCTATGCAAAGGGAAGGCTTTTGGACCTGTTTCGCAGCGAGAGAATGGTCCTGGTTTCCAAAGAGGGCAGAATGAGGTCGAGGAAAGTTGTGACGCATGCACTATAATATGGCCGCGTATTTCGATAACCCTGTCAGGGGCTCCAATACAGTCGGAGGCGCCGTAATGATGATATTTCCAGTAATAGCAATCGGAGTCTATAGCTGATCTACATCGACAGGGATTCTGGCAAGGTTCTGGGATTACCCCCCTGTAGAACATGGGTTGCACGGACGAGAAGTTTGTGTTGTCCGACAACACGAGAAACCCTTTGTACAGTAGGCCCCGCCTCTCGTTGAACGACCGCTCTTTCGTCCGCACCCTCCAACGGGAGAGCCACACCCACTTGTCGTAGTTGACCTCGCGCTGGCTGCTGAAGCTGTGTACGAGCAGTCGACAGAGGAGCTGCGCCGTGTAGAAGGCGAGTATTCGTCGGATCGGCCCCTCGGCGGGGTTCCCGCTGGTCGGTCCATCAGAGGCCGACAGTGACGCTTCCCGGAAGAGATGATCGAGCGGTAGCACGAGGCGAGCTGCCTGCGTGAAGATGAGCGCGTTGATATCCCTCGTGGGCACCGCCCAGAAAGGGTAGTGCTGCTCGTCTGCCCCGCAGTGGACGGGCATCGTCCGGGTCAACGATCCGACGTGCGGGCTTCGTTCGGGATCGAAGCAACCCCGGGCCCACATCTTCAGCACGACGTCCAGACGAAACGTGACCTCCTTCCGGAGCCCGTAGTTCGTCAGGGCCTGCGGGTCCGAGATGGCCTTGAGATGTCTCTTGTTCGCCTCCCAGGCTCGCAGGAGCGAGGTGCGGTTCAGCCGCGTTTCATACGCCCGCTGACGATCCTGCGTCATCGAGGCGAGGTCCCGGATCATTGGTTCGTCGAGGGCCAGGAGCGGAAGGAAGCCCGAGCCGAACAGGTTGTAGTTGGTGAACATGACGGAAAAGAGCTCCTTGCTGGAGCCGTATGCCTTGGCGCGCACGACGCCCGTCTTCCCGGTGGATGGGTGACCGAGACTCGGAGACTTTGTTCGTCTCAGGCCCGACGTGACGTTCCCCGTGTCGCGTAGCAGGAACGACCGATAGTAGGTAGCCGTCAGGGGTGCGTCCGGCGCGACGCTCATCAGCCGCTCGTGCAGGCGTCGGTTGCACTGGCTCTTCCAGAGGAGCGTGAAGGGCTCGCTTCGCCGCAGCTCCCGCGAGCCGGCGCTGGTGACGAAGTCCCGCGTTCCGATGTCGATCCAGCAGGAGCGCATGTCCAGTTTCTCATGGTCGAGATACGCCAAGACCGTGTCTCCGACATGCGAGAGGCTCTCCTCGAGGGTCGGCCGGGCGAATGTGTTCTTCAGGTCGTGGGCTTGAAAGAGAAGCTGCGGATCGTGGAAGTAGGCGGCCGCCTCCCCTCGCCGCGTCTGTACACGCATATTGTTCGCTTTTTCGACGACCGCGCGCCAGAACATGGACAGATCCTGGGCCGGGAGGGTATAAGACAGCTGGAACGCGCGACTTTCGTCCTCGGCCCTCCAACGACCCATGCCGGGCTTCTCCTGGAAGGAACGAGATTTGGCGTAGACGATGTCGAACGAGCGAGGTATCTCTTGGCGGATGGGGTCCTGAACCGTCTCGAACGCCGCCGGGATGACGATGCCGTCGTAAAAATCCCTCTGACGCTTGAGTGAGAGTGCGTTGGACGCGGCCGACGTCATCGAGGCGGTGTTTCGGGAGGAATTCGGGAAGAAGACGAAGACGGAGAACCGGACGCTCGGCGTGTTAAACCAACCGAGGGGGATGTGGCGCGTGTGGGCCAGGTCGAGCCCATGTGGCTGGATCACTTGGTCCGTCGACAGGTTGTGCGCAAAGGGCGGCAGGAAGGACAGCCGAAAGGTATTGGGAGCTTGGATGGCCGCGAGGTCGGTCGCACCGAGCCAGATGCTGTCGACGTCCCATTGTCGCGTCAGTGTCATCGAGCGCTGCGAAAGGCCGGCCTGCGTTTTCTGGAAGGAAAGCGGCTCGGCCGGCTGACGGGAGAGGAAAGCCTGCCATTGGTGAAAGTGCGTTCGAGGCTCGTACGAGTCCCTCTCCCCGAACACCTCGGCCAGTGGGGGAAGGGACTTCTGTAGCTCCGCGACCCTCTGCTGGATCGTGTGAACGTTCTCCGGCTCGTCTCGCTCGGACGGATGCGAGCCTGGTGAAGACAATGTCAGTAGCCATTCGCGCGCTTCCCTGCGACCTCGAGGCGACAGGGCGACAGCTTACAATTGCACTCAATGTCGAAGAACTCTCGGAGCACATCTTGGTACACGTCGCTCTGGGCTGCGAGGAAATCGCCACCGGACTCGGTCTCTCGAGCGTCGATTGCCTGGACGAATCGGCCAAGAGTCGAGTCGGTCTCGAGACCGGGCCATGATGTCGTGGGTGATGGGTCATCGCGGCCCGCCAGTTGCGAACGGAGGAGCGAGCTCGCCGGGCTGGACGACCTCGATGAGCTCAGTAGAGAGAAGTGGGTAATGCTTGGTGCCGACGGTGAACCGCCTTGCATCTGGTGCCCGTGCGGCGGCGTCGGAGTCGACGGTCTCTCCATGAGGTCCGAGTCAGACACAGAGTCGTCGGGCATGTGCGCAGAAAGGGCCATCGGTGAGCCTAGCGACGTCTCCGATGCAGTCGTGGGATCCGTGGGATCCGTTCCGCGGTAGATGATCGTGTCTTTTGCAGGATGAGCGGTATGGAAAGCGTGGTGCTTTGGCGTCTTTGACAATCCGCCGAGCGACGATGGCCTCATCCCGTCCGGATCCATCCCTGAACCCCCGCTCCCGGACTGCTCTCGCCATGTGGCATCGGCCTCTTCGTCGTCCGAACACGGCGGTAGGCAGTGGGCCGATCGTCCTGACGGAGAACACGCGATGACTTGAATGGCTTCCCCTGCATCTGCGTCCTTGGCGGCCGGCTGTCTTTCGGATGCACCGAATGGTTTTCCGGACTGACCTCTCGCTCCATCGCCTACGATATTCGGTCTCGGGCTCTCTGACGAGACACTAGATCCGTCAGTGCTGACCAACCAAGCAATCATGTCTGCTCTCTTGTTGGCCACCGGATCACCACAAGATAGCGGCCTCTTCATTTTCCTCGAGCTTGGAAGCTCTGCCTCCGGGTCATGTTCCGTCCTCGACGACGACTGGCCCTCGTGCAGGTCAGCAGTCGCCTGGAGCACAGGACGTCTTGGAAATTGTCCGTCGTGTCCGGCCGCGCTTCTCTGCGGCTGTTGCTCGTCGACGACGCGAACTAGAGAGTTCTGCAAGCCGTGCAGATGCGCTCTTTTCTCCTGCCGAATGTGTTCGCGGCGTGCCCTGATCCGCTGCAGCTTGCGCTGTCTCTTTTCGTCGACGGATACCGGGCGAGGAGCCATTGTAGGGAATCGAGTCGGAACTTGCGACGAGAAGACACAAGAGGATCAAGGCGCATTGGAGCATCGTCTTCCTTTTCACTCTGCTCAACATCATTTCGCTGAAACTGCCTCGACGCGGGTATGAGTGCTCGCATCCGGTTTCCGCGCGGACCGCTCAGCCTCGCCGCATTGATTGCTTTTTTGTTTCACGTCGCGGTCGTCGAAACGTGATTGGGTGCTTGTGGGAAGAGAGGGACGGCACGGAAGCGGGCGAGGCCCTCATAGACTGAGCATCACGAATAAAAGCTTCCCAAAACGGGATGGCGAAGGGTATAGGGTAGCGCTTTTGGCCTTGATTCATGCGGTTGCTGTAGCACAATGGTCTTGCTGTAGCGCATTTGCAGGATCCAATGTGCATCATATATAGGAATGGAGTAAATGAGTAGATCTTTCGGGCAAGGGCTACTCCTCGAGCAAGTGGCTTGTCCTGGGCTCATATTGTCAAATAACCATACGAGCCTAGGTCGGCAAATTACTAGTAGCGCCAGCAACGTGAGCAGCGGGTCGGTACTTTTGTATTTTTACACGCCACAAATGGCGTAGGTGCTACGCTGAAACAGGAGATGCCGTGACGCAGCGCTGTAATATTGCAAGCATCCCGCAGCCTCAGACTGAAGTCGAGACCAGATGAACGACTGGAAAATCTGCCTTCCCAGAGTCTATTGGAGCGTCGTCGGCGATGCATCTCCATTGCCGGCACTAATTCTCTAGTGCCTGCTCACACGTGTCGGCGGCCCGATCCGCTTCGGCCGGCGCCTTGGAATGAGACATGGCGTCACCCAACTGCTGCATCGTAAAATTATAACCCCATTTTCAACGGCCTGCTTCCAAGCGGCTTGATTGGTACGACTGCCTTCAGTCTGGCTCAGTCTATGGGTCTACTCGTCACCTCATGTGCCACTCGTGCGTCTGTAGCCCCACGCTTTCCGCTCGCATGGGCGGACCCTAGATCTACTAACGGGGACCAACCAGGTCACTTCGGATTGCCTGACAGGGATATTATGTCCACCAGAACTCTCATCATTGGCTAGGCTGTTTCTGACAGGGATAGTGTATCCTCCATAGCCACCTACGATTGGCTGACATGAACCAGGGCCTCAGGCTGAGGGACAAGATCTCGTTAGTGACTTGCCGTTTACTGGCTCGAGCTCATATCGCGCACGCTAAGCAATCCGAATAGCTAGTTAAATTTTCCTTTATACGCAGGCTACGGAGTCGTAGATTTACTTGGAATTTTCGCTGTGTCATTTCTGGCTTCGAGTCAATTTCCTCGGTAGTTCATTTGCCCATCGTTGCGCTCTTGCCGCAGGTGAAGAGAGAAGAGGGAGAGAGAGATACGTACATTCGGCAGCCATGATTTCGTAAGCCAGGTTCTTCACAGCGGCGCAAGAGGACTTTCAGTGGCAATCTCCTCTTGATCGGGAATAAAAAGCGGACATCTGCATTAAAATAAGTAAAAGATAGAGAGGACATTATTTTGCGTCTTTCTGCATCTTTTCATCTAACTTGCATCACTATTCGACCCGTTGTTGGCGTGCTGGTCGCATGTCCGACTCTGGGTTGATTCGAATTGGAATTTTTTTTCACTAAGTCCCACGCGACACACGCCCAACCTGCGCCCTACTTTCTGAGCTGATCTCTGTTTTGCGCCTGCTAAAGCGGCGAGGAGTGTGCGACTCCAGGAGGGCAAGATTCGGGCAGCATTACAACACCAATACGCCGTCTTACGGCCGCATCTCCGCACGATACTGCAGTATAAGCCCCTAATCGTCCCGGCTTATAATCGCATAGATCGTATAACGGCCGTAAGTTGCCCCGAGCTTATCTCAATCTATTTCTAGACATCAAATTTCTCATACGTTACGATCAGTATGAGGTAGATGCAGATTTCCATTCTCTGTTGTGCGGTGACCCGAGGCTAGCAGGACTGCGGATGAATCCAGCCTCCGACTAAGCACTCAACGCCCATGGGATCGCTAGGTATGCTCATGTTCCTTTCCAAGGACAAACTCATCATAACCTCAAAACAGGATGCCACTAAGATTTTATGTTCTGTATAGCCTCATTGGGGGCTCTTTGGTGACTGTTTGATTAGACGGCGCTGACGGTCTTCAGCAGCTCTTTCTCCGAGTCTTACTCCCCTTGCCTTCCCAAGCATTTCGCCGACTACGACTTTTTTTTGGCTCGACTCCGAGCTTCAATTCGAACGGCCTCAGTGCTGGAACGATCAAGATCCCGTATGCCACCCTTCCTCCACGACACCCTACCTCGCACAGCTTTCCCAAGTTTGTGCTGCCCGCCTGTCATGGTCCCTCCCTTGGTCCGTGGTGCCGATTCCATGTCTGCCTAGTGGGCCTCTGGCGCAAATTTGGCAACACCTACCCGTCCCGACCAGTCACAAAAATGCCGCGGCGAGGTATACAGGTGACTGGTTGCGATAGGGGCAGGTCGCTGTCCTGATTCGACGTCCATCTTTTTTCCCTGACACACGGGTCACACGCCGCGATTTAGCCTGCAGCGGGCAGGGATAATACGGCCGAGCCGGCAACGAGGCCTCCGGGATGTGGTCCAATTGGGATGAGTTCCGGAGTGCAGGACGGCCATCTCCTGCGCAGCGAGGACAGGGGAACAGGCAAGGGAACGAGGTAGACCCAAGATGACGTGGCCTCTCTAGTGCTACCGGTGGCGAGTTACGCTGTAGGATGCTGGAGTGCTGACGAAGGGTCTGGCCGCCTGCGCATGAGAGGCGATCCTTCCCTTCGCTTAGCAACGACGAGGTAGACACGGATTTGTGAAGGAGTCGGATGGTGGAGACGACGGCGTATCCCTTTGAATGCGGAGGGGGAGCACGAGCTCCATAGTACGTAGCTACGTGTAAGAGACGCCGTCAGGGGCGAGCAGCATCAGCAATGCCTTTGCCAGTGCAGTGTAGCTATGTGTACCCGGCCGGATTGATAGGACTTCTACCCTAATTTGCTAGTCGAAATATGTACCCCTGATCATCTAGTGTTCTTATTGGCTAGCATCCCTGTTTGTGACCTGCTTGCTCCCCCTCCGCACTCAAAGGGATTGGGCACCTCGGTGAGATGCCACCTTGTTGTTGGTGGCGCCAGGAACGGGACGACAAGGAGGAAGCAGCTCATGCAGTGGCGCAGGAAGCGTCGCATGAGGAGGTGACGATGCGCCTACGCCTGCGACGCCGTGGGTCACACGGCACCAAGTCAGGGTCGTGATTCGTAGCGACGACACGTCCTGCGAAACCGGCTTTTCTGGCCGTCTCCTTTTCGTCTCGGCAGTTGCATGATTGGCAGAGGTACGAGGGACTGGTGAATCGATGCTCTCGGCTGCAAGACGAAGAGGTACGACCGAGCACGTTCCACTACTAGCCGCTGGGGTTGGTGGAACCGAGGTGATTGTGGGCGGCCAGGACATGCACCTTGTGGGTGGCGTCCCTTTTCACGAACATATATTCTTCAGCTTGACTGTCGATTGGTCATCCAGGGCTGACGCTGAAAGCCCCAAGGGCACCACTTACCCTTGTGGAATGGGACAAGGCAAAGCGGGGATATTCACTGCTTGCCAGAGATTGCCGACAGCTAAATTTGAGATGTATTCTATGGCACCTAGGTGTAAAAAGACCTCGGAAGCCAAGACATTCATACAGTAGTCGGTGTCAAAAAAGCAACCCAAGAAATTGGCTTGATATTTTGCTTGGTGAGGTTAAGAATGATGCATATCCAAAGATGCGAAAATACAACACATCGTCAACGCGATTGTAAGCCCGGCGCGACTGACGGCCAGAATGCATTCCCTGCAAGTAAGCCCCCGCCTCTTGGGCAAGCTGAACGGGATTCTCGTCGAGATGCTCCGGCTCGGAGGTATACTATGGTAGAGGTTGAGGATGAATTGAGGTGTCGGGTGTTTCGCTAGTTGAGAGAGAAAGTATAAAGATGAGATGTTTTCCCCGGGAATGACTGCTACCAAACCAGTGACAACTTCTCTACTCAACTCAGTTCTCAGTTGAACCTCAGCAAGACCCAACTCTTGTACTTGACTTCTCACCACCCCACACAATATACAAACATGAAGGTCTCATTCGCCCTGGTCACCGTCCTCGCCGGACTCGCACTTGCCACTCCCGCTGCCCGCGCCGAAGCTGCCGCTGCGGAAGGTGCGGAGGTTGGGGCCCCGAATGCAGAGCAGGAGGCCGAGGTTACCGCCAACGTGCAAGCGCTCGCAGCGCTCGACCCTCTTTGCGTCTCATGCGTTCGAAGGAACTGCGCAGCTTCGTGGGTCTGTCTGAGGGCCACTGCCGCACCGCTGGTCATCGCGTGTCTCCTGGCAAGGTGCGCCGCTGCTTCGGCTATCTGCTGCGTCTTTTGATCAATGGGCGGGAATCGACGACGGGAGAGGTGTGAAAAGCTTGGATGAGGTGTGTTGCACTCAGGATACGTACCATTTGTACTTGACACTTCGCGGATCCTGTAACAGGACTATTTCCCTGTGCTTAAGCCACTACCCCTTTTCTTATGCATACTGTCCTCATTAGTTTGTGCGTCTTTCCCTGAACTCTTTTACTCCCCTTGATCATAAATAGGGTTCTTGCTCACTCCTTAGATAGGACAGACAAATCTGAATTTACATGTTGACCCTTACCTTTCCAAAACCTGCGAGAATCTGGTATGGTATGGTTTGACCTCCATAACTTACCATAAGTTACCGGACCATTCCGATCACTGATGCTGAGTAATCCGCCAATTCAACTAGATCTTGACTCCAAATTGATGGAATGGAGTTGATGACCACCCTGGGTCTGTAACCTTAGTTCTTGCATTCGTTGCAAGAGATCTAGCATTCGTTATAAGAGACCTATAAACGACTATTTTACTTATCTGACTCTTGTGTTGCAGATGTAAGAGACCTATAACGGCGTCTGTGTGGATGAAGACGTCTGTGTACGAGGCTCTTCGTTGTCTGTAGGCTTCGTAGTCTCGCGAAGAGAGTTACTATACGGGTAGAGAAGTCACTTAGCTTGAACAGATAGAAAATGCCGTATAAGTCTCTTCGTGTTACAAATCGTTGTTCCTTTTACATCTCCCTAGGAAGGCGTCCCCTCCTTATACCCCCATTCCGTCAATATCCTTATACCTGTTACGGCCAGGCACATACGAGCCTTGACGGCTATAAAGATGTATTGGCACTATGAACGAAGGACTCAAAGCTAAGGAGGAAAGAAAGACTAGACTACACGATCGAGCTGGCCCTTATGTGCATATGCACGAGGTCGCACGTGGACACGTGATGCTGCCTGTGCACGTGCGACCGGTGAGGCTCTGCGCTGGCGGCTCTATTGTCGGGCGGTGCGCGCGTAACACCTACTACTGTACCTCAACATAGACGCAAAATCTGGGTATGCGCCGCCAGAGTGGCAGTCGCACGTTGGGACCGTCGTGGTCGCGCGCAAAGACAGGAAGGCACTACTTCCACAGCACCTCGAAGGCATGTGGATGTTCTGCGACCATGTCCTGGACCTATTTGGGGACGGGGAAGGGCCGCCAAGTTGGCTTTACAGCCGCCAGGCGTTCGAAAAATGGTGGGTGGAGTACTGCGAGGAGCAAAAACGCTTACGTCCTGGGAAGGGAGGGGAGCGAGATCCGGACGACTGGCATGCGGTCCGGTCACCTTACGAAGTGTAAGTCGGAAACTTGAGAAAGTCGTCCACTGTACCACCTACGAAGGCCAAACCATCAGCGTACTACACTGCACTACCACTGCTTTTCGACATCTTGGTCCTCATATACCCGTCTCGTTTCTGCGGCCAAGTATTTGAGCCTCTGCATTCCACCAGCCATGGCTTGGTCTAGACTATTGCCGATGAAATCCTGGTGTCTCACGGGACTAAGAAGCTTGATACCTTGAAGCGTAGTGCACCTGGACAGTTGCACATAGAGGCTCGTGAAATCGCACTTAGAGGGCTCGCCATTGGCCACACGATTCCCTCGCAGCTCCAGAGCACTTCCGCGAACGTTTTCCCCTGGGATTTGTAATCAGTGAGAACGAATGCTGGCACAACGGGTAATCCATGTCGCGTGCATCTTGCTGACAAGAATTTGAAGTGAGGGAGAGTCGGATCGAGCGTGTGTGACATGGGTCGGATGAGCACCGTCCCCACCGGCAGGGACGGTATCGTCAATCCTTGCGTCTCCTTTGACTGCAGGAGAATGCCTAGCGGTGGCCCGAAATGGACAGTAACGTCATCTGCCAAGTGGTAGCCCGGGTGATTGGGATCAGGGACAACGTCCACGGCCGTGAACTCGGCCCCATTCACGACTTTCAAGCCAGTGTATATATGTTCCTGTTCACGACTACGGGCATCCCTTGGGCGTAGAAGAAAACACCAGGGACTTTACAGGTAGAGTCGTCTCCCTGTCCGATGGTCTGTGCTACGATGCTTTGAGAAAGGGTGCCATTGCGCCAGGTGTGTGTCGAGACAAAGATGGAGATATGTCGCTTGTTGAAGCGCGCCCAGCCCACAACAGCTTCCATGTTGAGGGCCCACCGGGTGCGGTTCAGCGGTGTTATAGCACGCAAACCGTCATGGAAGGTGACTTGGGAACGTCCTATGATGTTGGCGTTGAGCAAATCCAGGTCTTGCTGTGTCTGCCGGCCGTTACGAACTCGATCCAGGAGCGCGCCGAGCTGGGGATCGTCGCGTGCCCGGACTTGGTCTTTGAGGAGCACAACGGTTCTGAACATATGCCACAATCTACAGCCACTGTGGTGAGAGACGGTCGCTTGTCGCAAGGGGGCCTAGGTCCTGTCCGGCGGTCTGTTGATCAGGAGGCTTGTTTCCCGCACGGGGGCGAACTGGTAGAAGTCTCCCATCAGCAGAACTACAGGCATCCCGCCAAATGGCTCGTCCGGACAGTCACGGAGTGCCTGCAGGTGGCGACTGACGTTGTGCAGAGTGGCTCCTCCCAGCATGCTGACTTCGTCAATCACGAGTACCAGCTTCTGTTTCCAGATCCATTTCTTCGCCTCCGAGAAAGGGGGAGGCGGTTTGTTTGGATCGCGATGGGAATCTAACCCACAGGCCGAGTGGATCGTAGTGCCACCAATCTGCGCCGCCGAACTGCCCGATGTGCCGGTTATCTGCAGAGCCACTCCAGAGGCGTGGTAGCAGAAAACACGGATGAAGTTGCATAGGCCAATGAATGATCGGATCGCGGTGCGGTCTCGGAGGTCTTCAAACTTCCAGTCTTGTATCGATCGAACTTTCCGAGGGTCGACACTAAGGCCCACACCGGCTTCAAGCAGAACGCCGAGGTAGTCAACCTTGGTCACGTTAAATCTAGACTTCTTGATGTCTCCTTGGAGGTTGGCCTGATGGAGTCGCCAGATCACTTCTTGACAGTCTTTCCAGTGGTCTTCTTCTTTATCCGAGTAGATCAGGACGTCATCTGCGTAAGCGCTGGCGCACCGGTCGAGGAGGTCGTGAAGCTGCGCGTTGATAAACTGCTGGAACCAGGCGGGACCTACCTTCAGACCGAACGGGAGGACTTTCCAGCGGAAAGTTCCGAAACGGGTGCGAAAGGCCGTGAGATACTCGGAGTCAGGGTCGAGGCGTAACCGATGGAAGGCTTGGATCACATCAATCTTCGTAAACCGTTGTGCCTCCCGGCACCCGAAGGCGGTGCCTTCGAGGGACGGGGCAGGCGTAATCCGGCTTTTCAGGTGATCATTCATCCAACGGTAATCGATACAGAAACGGCGGTCGGTCGAGTAAGGCTTCGGGGCGAAGAGAACTGAGGCTGCGTGCGGGCTTGTATCTGGCTCGATGAAGTTGATCTGACGGAGGCGGTCGATCGTTTCCTTCTCGAGTGGAAGATACTTTACCGGCGTGCGATAAGACGGAGGTCCGGTCGAGGAGAGCGGTTTCTCGAGCTCTAACGTCACATCGTAACCGGGACGGGACAGGGGCAGCGTGTTCGCTTCTCTCTTTGAGAAGAAACCTTCCAAGTGGGCGAGCGGGGGCGGAAGCTTCTGGCGGACCATCGCGACATGATCAGGGTCTTCTCCCTTGGGAAAAGGGATCCGTTGTCCTTGGTAGACCTGGGCGGTGGTGCTGATCCTAGCGATGGTTGGCGGGTCATCTTGTCCTGCCGACTCGGTCGGAGTTCGGGCAGGAACCTCTTCAAGTTCGACCGGATCTCGAGGCATCGTCGGTTCGAGATCCTGCCATTCTTTCCAGCGGGAATTGGTCTTAACCTGCGTGATCAAAGACCTGATCACGGTCTGGTCGTCTTCTTCTAGGGTCTTCAGGGGGGCGGGCTTCGCAGAGACTTGCACCGGGGTCTGATCTTTCTCGGGCTGCCTCCAGTTCCTCTGGAGGATGCGGTACCGTCTCTCATCTTGTCTGATCAGGCGGTCACGACGGTCGGCATCTGCTTGGTCTTTCGGGTCGATCTTGCAGGAAGGGTCTTGTCTAGAGAGCTGGATGGTCGGGGAGAACTTCGCCAGGGCAGGGAGGTCGTCGGGCCACACGATCGAAGTACTAGCGCAGTCGAGCAAGAGTCGTTGCCGTCGCATCCAGAAGAGGCCGATAAAGATGTCGCCACCCATCTCGGCGACGTTAAAGACTTGATCGGGGAGGCGTCGACCATCGACCTCGAATGATGCGTGTAACTGCTGCTTGATCGAGCCGGCGAGTCTCCGGCGGTAGTCTTGTAGCTGTATCGGCTTGGCGAGGGTAACGAGCTTCGCCCCTAGGCGTTGGGCGGCTTGCTTGGCGAAGGTTGGGCTGATCAGGAGGTGAGTGTCGGCTCCAGTGTCGCAAACTGCGTTCGCTGGTAGACTGGTTCCATTCACGCAAATCTTGCTTTTTACGGTGAATGAGGTTTCCGGTCTGTCTGCTACTATCTGCGACACATTCGAGACCATCGGGGAGACTTTCGATGGTCCTACTCTTTTCCCGACTCCTGATCAGGCTCCTCAGCTGTCATAGCCAGCCGAGAAACGCCCTTGGCGCGGTCGGGACAGTCGCGAGAGACGTGCCCAGTCTTGCCACAGGTAAAACAGGTGTCGTTGTCCCAGTGGACTCTCTTCTCTTCTTCGGTCAGGGCTCGGCCGGCGTTCTGCGAGGTAACCGGGGGAGGGCCCGTCTTATTCGAATTCTTGGTCGGGGTCTTGGCTGCCGGGGCTGCCCGGCGGGTCTGATCAGGCTGCCGAGCTTCCTTAGGCCGCCACTCACTTTTCTTACTATGGACCGAGTCCTTCACAGACTCACAAAAGGTCTCATAGGTCACGGTCGGGTCACGGGTCTTGGTCAGGAGGGATCCGTCGAGTCCTCCCCCGAGCTTGCACCAGAGTGCGTGCTTGAGCTGATCCTGAGGCCAGGAGGCCTTTGACGAGAGGGAGTCGAACTCGGCGATAAACTCCGTGATATCCCACTTACCACCGATCGTGAAAAACAGGCGTTGCAGCTTAGCGTGGGCCTCGATCGCTTCGTTCGGGTTCCCGAACACAGACTCGAGAGTCTGGATCATCTCGGCCACGCCGGAGAAGGGTCGGGTCTCCGAGGTAAATCTTGCCTCGAGGCAGCGAAGAGGTCTGCCCTCGAGGAGGCCGTACAGGAGATCCATACGGCTCATCTCGGTACGGAAGGTGTCTCTGTCCTCCCGGAACTTACTACGAAGTTTGACGAGGAACGGATGGAACTCGCCCTTATTCCCGTCGAACGTGATCTGGAGCCGCATGCGGGACTTGATCGAGTCCTGGTATGCGGGATTTCTCTTTCCTGGCCCCGTGAACGGGGCAAACTCCGGCCAGGCGGCCTTGCCGGTTGGTCGGAACGTCGGACCATCAGGTCCAGAGAAAGCGGTAGAGGGCTCTCCCTCCCCACGATCAGGGTCTTGACTCGGGGTCCGAGTCGAGTTCTCCAGGCGCTCTAGCCTGGCTAAGAGAATCTCATTTTGTCTTCGCAGAGCTTCTACAAGCTCTGAGGTCTGGTCTTGGGTCGCCATAGTCGAGGGCCCGGTTATAGACAAAGCTAGGCGAGCTGAACGGCGAGGCGGGTCTTGGTCAGTCTTCTTAGGCATTCGTAGCCCGAGTCTGAGGTCGAACGATCGCACTCCTGCGTGATCACGGGTCTTGGTTCTAGGGTTTTCTTAGGTCTTGGGGGTCTGAGCCTGATCAGCTTGATCAGGGGTCTGGTCTTGGTCTTGGTCTTGGTCTTGGGTCTTGGTGCGCTGGATTTTCGTCAGGCGCGTGTGACGTGAAAGTTGGGGTGCCTATTTATTGATCGCTGGCAAGCGATCTTATTGAGCTTTGAGTAGTGTTACGGCCAGGCACATACGAGCCTTGACGGCTATAAAGATGTATTGGCACTATGAACGAAGGACTCAAAGCTAAGGAGGAAAGAAAGACTAGACTACACGATCGAGCTGGCCCTTATGTGCATATGCACGAGGTCGCACGTGGACACGTGATGCTGCCTGTGCACGTGCGACCGGTGAGGCTCTGCGCTGGCGGCTCTATTGTCGGGCGGTGCGCGCGTAACAATACCCTCTTATTAGACCTTCTTGCCTCTCCAACCTCTCCAACCTCTCCTAACCTCTCCAACCTCTTCAACCATCTTCAAACTTGCATTAGCTCCCTGCATAGGTCGGCCCAGCTTATCAGGTCTCCGCCGAGCCTACTTCCTAGATCGGACCTGCTTCTCAACACGTAGCCTATAGAGGGCTCGAGGGTTCGACAAAAACTGCCTTTTATACCCTTTTACACTAAGTATCTTAGGGTTAGGGTTATATATTAGGGTTAATAAATATCTCGGAAAAATTAGCATCTTTTACTTTATATTTAACATACTATTTCCTATTTAGAAAATATGGATCCGATTCACTATAAGTGGCGCTGATGGATAGATTCCCTGATCGATAATCTCAAACAAGATAACGCGTATTACCAGACACCGGTTCAGCTGCCTCACTAAATTCAGCCCACGTATATACTAATAACTCTAGAACCAAGCTATAAGAATTTCAGCTAAAAACATATCTATACACAGCCTTTAAAGCTATATGACATGCTAGTCTCTAAGACCTAGTACGTACTATGGTTTACTAGATATTTCACTATAAGTAGGATGACTTATCTGGAGAAAGCTAAACTAAGTAGACGAATACTGTCAGAAACTCGGGTTTCTGCCACCTTCCAACGCTACAGAGAGGCAGTCACTGGATTACTCAAATATGTAAAAAATGAATATAGAGGCTCAGTTTTATTCATTGGAAAATGAATATTGTGTAGGAGGATGATTGTGCCCCGCTGCGGCTGAGAGCTTCGTCCCTTTTTGGGGCTCCTGATCTTGTGGCCTTATGGCCTAACGATTCTTGACTCAGCTTTTACAGGGAGGTCTCACACCTGCATTCTGACAAATACACATGCGCTTCCTATGCCCTACTTTTGACCTTGTCATATGAAAAGACTGCTATTCTAGTCGTAATTTTCTCCTCTATTCTATCTATACTCTACTCTACACCATACCTTCCACTGTGACCTGCTCTAACAGGAGATTTAGTATCTTAGAAATTAACTAAGCTATAGGGCAATTACGGTTAGCGAGGTCGTTACTCTTAGTAGTAGAATAATTAAATTAGATAATAGTAAAGTATAAAATACTTCGACCACCCGTTAAGTTGCCAAGCAAGGGACTTAACGG